>VZTE01001503.1:1500857-1513520 GCA_013397775.1 Eulacestoma nigropectus
CCGGCGGCCGCGCTGTCACTCGGGTGTGACGTCGCGCTCCCGCCCCGGCCCGTAGCCCCACCCCCAGGCGTTGGCCACGCCCCCGCTGTCCCCGCCCCTCCGGTCCCGGTCGCCCGGGGCGAGCGGTGCCGTCCCTGCCGCAGGCACCGGCCGCTCGTGCCGGGGACCCGCACCCCGGCTCCGGTTGTCAGAGCCCCAGGGCCGCCAGCGCTGCCTCCTCTGCCCCATGGCCCTTCGGGCCCAGTCCCGCAGCTGCCAGCCCCCCGTGGTGACGGGAACAGTGGATGGGTCGCTACTTGCGAAATCGTGATCAGCTCGTTCTGCCCCTCAGGGACCCTTAACCGGCGTCCACTGTCGGGCATGGCCTCTGGTCCCTCCCGTGAGGAGTCCCAGGGACCGTCCTTGGCCATGCTGGGGTAGTGTAGTGTCTCTGTCTGGGACAGCTGATGCTCTGAAGAGCTAAAACCTGCTTTTGTGCAGAAATTTTATTACGTGCAAACAACCTCTTTTCTCTTTGGCACAGGGGGAGTCAGGGAGCGACAGTGGGAAAGCCCTGCACTGGTCTCTGTAAGGCAACAGGCCGAGGGAGAGCCTGTCCCAGCCCGTGCAAGTGGATGCACCAGCTGGGGAGTGATGCTGCCCCCAGGCTCAGCACCCCAGAGCATGGCAACAGGAGCCGCCCTCTCTGGCTGGAAGCCTGTGGGACTACGAAGTTTTGGTCTAGGTGGCCCCAGGCTGCTGTGGAGGTGTCGCTCAGTCTCTGAGGCTACAGGAACCCATGCCAGGGGCAGTGTGGAAGGAGCTGGGTGGACAAGGAACCCACCTCCCCATCCATCCGGGCAGCAGGAGCAGACAGGCAGCTGTGGTCAGGGAGGGGAGCTTTGCCTAGGAACTGAGCAAGCTGGAACTCATGGGGGCACATCTGAAGGGTCCAAACTGCACTGCCCAAAGGGCCGGCCAGGCTGGGAATCCCACCTTGGCCTTACCCGCGTCCTGGTCATGCAGGTGACAGAGCAGCGGCAGCAGGCTGTCCTGCACCTCCTTCTTCATCATCTCCTTTGTGGTGCCTTCCATAAGCCCCATCACGACTTGAAGGAGACGGATGGAGAGCTCCCGCACAGTGTCCCGCTCCTTGGGGAGGAGGGGCGGGCGAGAAGATGGACACCCCCAAAACAGCCTTGGGCAGCCGCGCTCCAGAAGGGAGCGGAGCTGCGGCAATGCAGGTCTGCCCAGCGGGGCTTGGTGCCCCTGGGACCGGAGGAGGGCTGGGCAGGGCAGGGTAGGGTGTGCCGCCGTCCTGCCAGGGCCAAGGCTCGGTGAGTCCGTGCGGGCATTTGGGAGCAGCCCGGAGCGGTGCGGGCAGCTCCGGGGGCGCGGGCGGTGTCCTCCGGCCGGCAGAGGGCGCGGGCCGGGCCGGGCGGGGCGGGGCGGAGGAAGTGACGGCGGCGGCGGGGCCGGAGAACGGTACGGGCGGGAGCGGGCTGGGGCAGGGGAGCGAGGGGGAGAAGGGCAGGGAGAGGGGCTCGGTGGTGGGTCAGTGATGGGCCAGTGCTGGGTCAGCGATGGGCTCAGTGATGGGCTCAGTGATGGGATCAGTGGTGGGGCAGTGACGGGTCAGTGATGGGTCAATGGTGGGGCAGTGATGGGTCACTGATGGGTCAATGCTGGGGTCAATGCTGAGGTCAATGATGGGTCAGTGCTGGGGTCAGTGATAGGGTCAATGCTGAGTTGAAGGGGTGATCGGTGATGGGCCAGTGGTAGGGTCAGCGATGGGGTCAGTGATGGATCAGTGATGGATCAATAGTGGGGTCAGTGGTGGGGTCTGTGATGGGGTCAGTGATGGGTGAGTGGTGGGGTCAGAGATGGGGTCAATGGCAGGTTAATGACAGGTCAGTAATGAGGTGAGTGTTGGGTCAATGATGGTCAGTGGTGGGGTGGGTAGCTGTGTTCAGGAGGTGCAGCCGTGAGGTGGGAGCAGCGATCAGCTGGGTGATGCTGTTTCGGTTTCTGCACCACGTGTGGGTGCTGTGTGGTTTGGAGCAATCGGGGTGCAGGCAGGGTGAGTGCTCAGTGTGGGGGTGCAGCCTGGGAAGTGGGGGGTGCCATGTGGGGCCCTGGACAGACGTGTCATTCACACTGGGGAAGCAGAACCAGGCGCTGTGGTTGGTCATGAGCCTGGGCTGCTTCCTGCCGCACTGGCACCCAGGGCAAGGGAGCCGGCAGCAGCGGCAGGGTGAGTTGTGAGCAGGGTGGGTGTGAGCAGGGTGACTGAGCGGGGTGAGTATGAGCAGAGTGACTGAGCGGGGTAAATGTGAGCAGGGTGACTGAGCAGGGTGAGTATGAGCAGAGTGAGCACAGGGAGGGTGGGTGAAGGCAGGGTGAATGCAGGCAGGGTGGGTGGCAGGCAGGTGCTATTGGAGTCCAGGTATGGCTTTGCTGGGCAGATAGAAGGAAGCCATCACCCACTCAGGAGTGCTGGTGGAGTCTGGCCTCTGAAGGAGACAGTGCAAGCTGGGCTGTGAGTCAGGAGTCTTGGACTAGGGGGGTGACTTCGATGGGCACCCTAGGGTGTGGGAGGACAGGCTCAGGCCCTCCCCAACCCCCAGAGGGGAAGTGGGGCAGTTTACTCAATCCTGGTTAATAAACTGGCGTGGTGGTTCCTGCTGCCTTCTGCCTGCGGCTTCTCCTTCGTGAGGGGAACTGCCAGGCTGAGAGAGGGGACTCCACGGCCTGCTGTAGGATAGGGGTTTTCTGACCCCTCTGCTCCTCAGAACCCCGACACTGAGCACACGTGTGATGAGCTAGCTGTCTGATGGTGCTGAGCTGGCAGGAGCTAGTGGCAGGGGCTGGGGAGGAGGCAAGGCCAGCACTGTGCCTCCTGCCACTCTGCTGGTTTGGCAGTGCCAGACCTGCCTGCAGGTCTCATGGCATGAATTCCTGGAGCTGGCACCACGTGCCACTTCCCTGCCACGAATCTGTCATTTGACCTTGGACTCGCCGAACTTCCATGAACTCATCTGGCTGTGCTGCTGGGGAGCCGCGCCTGGGCTGGGGCCAGTGGTGGGCTGGGGGGAACACACGCACGGTCTGTGCCTTACTGCCTCTAAGCTGTGACCTGCTTGGTTTCCTGTCAGTGAGAAGAATGGGCTCCGTGTCAGAGGAGCTCAGCTTGGTCCCCTTGCATCAGAGGCCGGAGCTGCTGGAAGCCTGTGCCAAGCTGCTGGGCGAGGAGTGGGGGAAGAGCCGGGCGTCGCGGCTCCACACGCTCCAGCGCTCCTCGGACGCCTTTCCCGCCTGCCTGCTGCTGCTGCGGAGCCGGGGCCCCAGCGAGACCCCTGCCGCCCGGGGAGGGCCCTGCGAGCTCGTGGGCCATGCCCGACTCTCCCGCGTGGTCGGCCGTCCCCGTGACCTCTTCGTGGAGAGCGTGGTGGTGGCCCGGGCGCTGCGGGGCCAGGGCTATGGGCGGCGGCTGATGGAGGCCACCGAGCAGTGGGCCCGGGCCCGAGGCTTTCGCTGCCTGCACCTCACCACCCACGACAAGCAGCATTTCTATGCCCACCTGGGTTTTGTCCTGGGTGAGCCGGTGCAGAGCGTGGCCTTTCTCAGCCCTGCTATATCCTCTGAGGTGCTGCGGCTCTTCTCCGCCCCTTCTGGGGCCACCGCTGCCACCACCGCCAGGCCACGGGTACCCGCTGCTCCCCTGCCTCCTGTCCCGCCCCTCACTGTCCCCCCGCCACCTCCTCCACCGACTGTGATCTGGGCGAGGGGTGTCCTGGCTGAGAGCAGCAAGCAGAGCCTCCTGGAAACCCCACACCGTGATGCCAAAGGGCTCCCCATCTTCTGGATGAAGAAGGACATCTGAGGGGCTGGGGCCCCGAGCCAGTGATTAAAAGCAGTGCGGGTGGGAGCTGCCCGCCGCAGCACTGCCTGACTGCCTGCCATTCTTCAGGGCTGGCACCAGCTCCCCAGCCTCCCTGGCTCACCCTGGTCCCATTGCTGCAGGGGGTGCTGGCAGGGAGGTGGTCCCCATACCCTGCCCTACCTGGGCACACTGCCTCTGTTCCCACCTGGCCCCCAGCTCGCCTGGCTGGGGCTCTGTGACCGCCGGCATGGTGGGGAGCCAGGCCCACCCCAGGCTGTGGGGTCGGCACTAGTCCTCAGGAGCGCTGCCCAGTCCCGCCAGTGTCTCCTCCACTCAGGATTTGCTGTGGGGCAGCTGGGGCTGACGGCATGTGGTGGCCTCCAGCATGGCCACAGCTGTCCTTACTGAGCAGCCTGGGGAAACTGAGGCACAGGATGGCTGGCGTGGCACTGGGGGAGTGGGTCGTGGTGGTGGGGCTGCAGGGTCGGGTCCCCCGCACTGCACGGCGAGGGGCGCAGGTGGCCAGACCCCTCTAAGGCAGCCGGCGTCAGTGAGGGCCAGAGGCCTGGGAGCGGGAAGGTCAGAAAGAACGTCCGGCCTCGCAGCGAGGGATTAGCACGGCCCTTGCTGCATCACGCGGCCCCTGGGCCCATTCCCCGCCTAATCCTCTCATTCTGGGCAGCTGGCCAGCACTGGGCAGGGGCACCAGACCCCTCTGGCCCTGCCTGGGCTGTGAGGGACAGAGCTGCCCCTTTGGCCCCACCATGCCTCTTGGGGGACTGGCAGTGCTGAGGCAGGAGGGTTCTGAAACCCCGCCAAGTGTAACCAAGTCCTGTCAGGTTTTGGGGTGGGCAGCACGTGCTTGCAGGGCAGCCCAGCCCCGGTGGCCCATCCTAGCCCACCATGTGCCAGGGTGGCAGTGCCTGCATTGCTGGGGTGCCCGCTGCATCCCACAGCCTCAACCCCATGGCTCTCCTTTCCTCACAGGGTGCCGGCCCCGCAGGCAGCTGGTGAGGCGGGATGGTGCCGGTGCTGGCGCTGTGGGCCTGCCTGGCACTGGGCACAGGCAGTGAGGAGAGCCCGGCACCCGAGCCCCTGGCAGGCGGCCAGCCCTTTGCCGTGGTGTGGAACGTCCCCACCGGCCGCTGCCAGCACCGCTTCGGCGTGGGGCTGCCCCTCAGCGACTACGGCATCGTGGAGAACCAGGGCGGCCACTTCGCCGGCCAGAACATCACCATCTTCTACAAGAACAAATTTGGGCTGTACCCCTACTTGTCGCAGCAGGGTGTCCCCCACAATGGGGGCATCCCCCAGCGCGTCCCTCTTGGCGCCCACCTCGACAGGGTGGCCGAGGACATCAGCCTCCTCCTGCGACCTGCTTTCCATGGCTTGGCCGTGGTGGACTGGGAGGAGTGGAGGCCCCTCTGGGCCCAAAACTGGGGGGCCAAAAAGATATACCGGGCAGCCTCGGAGCAGTGGGTGCGGGAGCAGCACAGCATCCTGCCGGCACGGCAGCAGCTCCGACTGGCCCAGTTGGAATTCGAGCAGGCGGCACAGGCTCTAATGGAGGAGACGCTTCTGGTGAGCCGAACCCTGCGCCCCGGAGGGCTCTGGGGTTTCTACCGCTTTCCCGACTGCCTCAACAGCAACTGGGCCAAGGAGGCAAACTACACTGGGCAGTGCCAGCCGGCGGAGGTGCAGCGTAACAACCATCTGGGCTGGCTCTGGGCCGCATCTTCTGCCCTCTACCCCAGCATCTACCTGCCGCTGGCGCTGCCACCCGCCCTGCGCCGCCGCTACGTGCACCACCGGCTGCGCGAGGCCCTGCGCGTGGCCGCCTTCGGGGCCGACGGCCTCCTGCCTGTGATCGCCTACTCCCGCCTCTCCTACCGCCGCTCGTCCCTGTTCCTGCAGCTGGTAAGCACTGCGGGGCCGGAGCTGGCTGTGGGTGTGATGGAGGGTTCTGGTTGGCACAGAGACAGAGGCTGTGTCCCCCAGCCCGGTCACGTCTCTGTTCCCGGCAGGCTGACCTGGTGCACACCATCGGGGAGAGCGCGGCACTGGGAGCGGCTGGACTCGTGCTCTGGGGAGACATGTCCTACTCCCGCTCGGCTGTGAGTATGGCCCCCCGCTGCACTGGAGGCAGTGGGCAGCAGGAGGTGGCATGGGATGTACAGGATGGCCACATCCCCTGTGCCCACCAGGGAGGGCTGGCCAGAAGGTCTCCAGTGCCGGGGCGGGTTCTCACTGGTGCTTCCTCCCCAGGAAAGCTGTGCCAGCCTGCGCCACTACCTCGTGTCCACCTTGGGTCCCTACGTGGCCAACGTGACGGCAGCAGCCCGGGAATGCAGCTATGGGCAGTGCCACGGACACGGGCGCTGCGTGCGCCGGCAGCCCCACGACCTGGGCAGCCTCCTGCACCTTGGCCCCGGTGCCGGCCCGCCGGCCGCTTTCCGCTGCCACTGCTACCGCGGCTGGGCAGGTGACAGCTGTGCCCAGCGGGTCCGGCTCAGCCCTGCCACCTCCTGCCAGGTGCCCACCCACGCTCACAGCCTCTATGGGCACAAGGATCTCGCATCCTCTGACACCTGCCTGCCACAGGGCACGTGGGGCTGGTGACTAAGGCCGGGGACCGTCACGGTCCCCTACGCCAGCAGCGCTGCTGCTGGCACTTCCTATGGTCTCATTAACTTAAATAAATTCTCCTGGCACAGCTGGCGTGGTCTTTGTGGGTAAAGCTGGGGGGCTCTGTGGTGCCCCAAGGCTGGGCACAACTGGCATTGTTGCTGAGAAGCAGCACGGACCCCAGTTTGGCTCTGGATGGGTCCAGCAGTGCCTCAGTTTTCCTGCATGAGCTCTGCCCTGATCCCATGAGCTGGCAGCCCCTTTACCCTGGGAAAGGGGGCATGGGGCACTGCCACAACCTGCTGTCCCTTTGCCACTGGCACTGTGCTGCCAGCAGCCCTGACCACGCCACCAGGCCCCCCTCCCCACAGCTATTTTTATCGCCCCCCAACCGTGTTTCTCACTGTCCTATTTTAAGCGGCGCAGTTGGCGCACCGGGAACCCAGTGCCCGGCTCCTGGGGGCCCTGCACCTCCTCACTGCCCGCTCACGCTGCCCGGGCACAGGGAGCCATGCCCAGAGAGGCTGCAGAAGGTACACTGGGGAGTGGGCTTGGGGCTGGCGGGGGCCCTGACACCCCAGGGGACACCGAGCGGCGTGAGAATGTGGGGTTGGGATGGAGGCAGTGGACAGATGGTGCCCTTTGCTGTGGGGGCTGTGGGCAGAGATGCCTGCCCAGGGAAGAAGGGGGTCCTGGAGGGCTGCAGGTGTAGGGCAGCAGGGTTTGGGGAGGGTGCAGGCAGCTGACTGGCACAGCCCCCTGCACCCACCCTACGTGACCAGCTGTGCCCCAGGGGGAAGTGGGTGTAGGGGTGATGTGGGTACCCATGGGCAGCCCCCGGCCAAGGGCAGGGCTGTGGAGAGGGTCTGAGGGGACCCTGGGTACCAGCTGAGACCCCCAGCCCTGACGCCTGCCAGCCCCGCGGGTGACACACAGTCTGGGCAGCAGCAGCACGGCGCCACGCTGCCCTGCACCACGCCACTGACCCTGGGAGGGATTGGGAGTGGGCACAGTGCCAGCCTGCCCCGCTCTGCCAAGGGCACAGTGCGTGGGCCCTGCCCACTGCTCAAAAATACACAAACACCTAGGAAATAATCTTTTCCCTCTACCCCAATGCAGGCATGGTTGCTTCCCAAAACAGTGCTGGAGCAATGCCTACTTCCAAAAAGCCCCCTCAGTCCCATGGGACGTGCCCACTAGGGCAATGGGCACCAGGCCCCCGTGGCACAGCATACACCCCACATCTCCATCTGTGCACCCCCAAGCAGCACGGTACCTGCAGGGCGAGTCAGGCCACACCGCAGACTGGCACTGCCCTGCACCTGCCCACCAGCTTCCAGCTGGCCCTTGGAGCCCCAGCCGGTCCCACAGTGCCTGGGCTATCCTGGCTGGGGGGTGGCACATTCCTGCCCCCAAGCCAGGGCCAGATTCCAGCCCCACTAACAAGGCTCCGGGATCGTGGCCACCAGGCACCCGCTAACTGCTCCGATGACAGCGGTGGGGCCAGGGGGGCACGGCCAGTGCTTGCCCACTGTGGCTGCAGGGCTGTGCCAAGGTAACACCAGCCTTGGCTGCCCGCCCTGGTGCAGCACTGGGCTGCCGAGGCTGGATCCCCCCGGCAGGCAGGGCTCTGGTCCCACAGGGGTGCCCAGGGGCAGGAGGGGGCTGTGGGCAGGGCACGGGCTGACCCTTTGCCTCCGCTCCAGCAGACAGCGTGGGAAGGGCCGAGGGTGCCGTGCCGGCAGAGCCTGGGGACCCTGACAGCAGTGAGTCCGGAGCCATCAGCCTGCGCCCCGTGGAGTCCATCAGCGACCTGCACTGGGCCTCGGGCGGGCACAAGGGCACAGAGGGTGAGAGCACTGCAGGGGTGCTGTGCTAGCCCCAGCTGTGCCCGTGGCCAGGCTCTGACCCTTCTCTCCCCTGCCTGCAGGCAATGGCCCGGCTCCCTCCAGCAGCCTGTGCCGGCCCCCTCCTCGGCCCGTGTCCCCCGTGCCCCCGCCGCTCCTGCCCACCCTGCGCCCCGTGCCCCCTGCCAGCCCCTGCCCCTGCCTCGGGCCTGGCCACCCCCTGCTGCTGGCCCTCCTGGCGCTCCTGGCACTGTCGAGCCTGGTCCTGGCCACACTGGCCATCTACCTGAGTGGTACGTGGCACTGGGCAGGGTGGGGAGACGGGGAACTGTGGGGGGCCGGGCTGCCCACCCCCAGCATGTGCCCATCCTCTCCCCGCAGTCTTGCAGAGCCAGTCGGTGCGGGCGCTGGCCCAGTGGCTGGAGAGCCAAGAGGACGCCGTGCACCAGCTGTGGGCAGCCAGCAGGCAGCTCTGGGCTCGCCTCAACGCCAGTGCCCAGCCTGGTGGGCACCGCTGAGCTGCCCCTGGCCCCACCATGGGCTCCGGGCCACCACGGGAAGGGGCACCGAAGGGCAGGAGGGGGGAGCGGGCAGCCTCACCCACTGAGACCTGGCAGCATCGCCCCTCGGGGCACAGGGGCAATCCCGGCCCCTGTCCCAGGCTGTGAGAGAAAGAGCGGGCTGTGAGGACCTGCATCTGCCCCAGTGACAGCCCTTCCTCTTAACAAGGCAGAAGGAATACTTCAACTAGCCTTTTAATTACCTCTTACCATCAAAGTCTTAGAAAATCACCATGATAGATACATTCCCAGGGTGGCAGGCACTGCCAACTGGCATGGCCCCATGCCCGCCTGGGCAGTGGCCCCCCCCCTATAATTAATTTCCCACAAGATTACTATTTCATATAAAGCATTTGGCTGGAAAAGGGCTGAGAGTGGGCAGCTGGCAGGGCTGGGCAGAGCTTGCCACTCCACACCCGCTCCGCCACCATCCCTAGTGCCAGGCTGGCTGGGGAGGCAGGGGCTGTACCCGGCATGGCAGGGCAGGGAGAACACTCCTGCCACAGGCACAGACACCAGGACCAGCTGCTCCACAGCCCCGCACAGCTCTGCCCTCCCACACAACCTTCAAGCTGATGCCAGGCCACCCTGGTGCCCCTGCAGGGCTGGGGAGGGGGTACACAAGCCCTGCCTCTGAACAGGGCTGCAGGAGCCTGGGTGAGACCCCCTCCCACTGTGCCACATGGATCCCCAGCCACAGAGCAGGCACATGGCAGCACACCACCACCTCCCCCTGCTCTTCTTTTATCCTTCCTACTTTTTGGTTAAAAAAATAAAAGAGGGGGCAGCCCCCGGCGGGGCAGCTCCAGGCATTAAATACTCTGCTGTACATGAATAAAAGCCCGAGGGCCGGGGGCACCTGCCCCTCACAGTGCTGGGTCTGCAGTCCAGGTGGGCTGGGGGCTCTGCCCCCCTCTGCCCGTCACAGCACATCCGCCCGCTTGTCCCGCACGCGGCTCCGGGCTTTCGTGCGGGCTTTGAAGGCAGCTGAGTTGTAGAGGTGCTGGAAGGAGAGGGAAGGAGAGATAGGTTAGGGATGCCCCTCTGCCCACCACACTCAGGTACTCAGCTGGAGCCCACGGTGGAAGAGGAGGGGACGGCGGGCACAAATCTGGGAGGTGGCACCCACCTTCTCAAAGCGGGAGACCTTGCTGGCTTTCAGAGCAGCCGCATCCAGCACCAAGGGGGGCCCGAGGCCAAAGATCTCCCGTAGCAGCTCATTGTTCTGTGGGAGCAGGGGTCTGTCAACACCCACCAGCACCAGCCCAGCACTCCCATGTGCATCTGCCCAGCCCCTACCTGGAGGTGGTGGCGGATGCCAGAGCCCAGCACCTCCTTAAAGGCTTGGTAGGTGCGCTGGCGTGCCCAGCTGTCCAGGTACATGCACTCCAGGCCAAATCGGATGGTCTCCTCCTGGTATTCCCCAGTCTGAGCAGAGAGAGGGGCATCAGCAATAACCTGGGCACCAGCTCTACGTGTTCCCTGGCTCTCCACAGAGAGGAATCACCAGGCAGCTGGGAAGCAGCCACACAGCAAAGGGCTTGGCAGAGCAGGACACCACCAGGCTCTGGTACCTCAATGAAACGCAGGATGTCCCGGAAGATGGAGCGCTGCTTCCGTCGGTCCGTCTTGGCTCGGTACTTATTGCTCTCAGTAGCCAGGACCTTGAGTTGGGCACACAGGAACTCTGTATCTTGGTGGCACAAGTCCTCCTGCCAAAAAGCAGGGGGTTTAGAGGGATGGGCTCCAGGCACTGCCTACTGCCATGGCCAGGACAGGGCTGGGGGAATCACTGGGGCCAGCCCCTCTGGCTGGGCATCTGCTGGTGACACCAGTCAATGCCAGCTTGGCCGAGGCATGGCAGGGTGTCAGAGCAGCTCCCTCCCTGCTGCCTGGTTACTGCTCACCCACTGCTCCCATTGCCACAGCCCCCCCCTTACCTCCAGGTCCTGGGCCAGCTCGAAGAGCAGCGCAATGGTTTCCCCAGCCAGGATGCGCAGGGCAACGCTGCTGCTGGTCAGCAGTGGGGGCAGCTGCAGCCAGTGACTGAGACAGGCAGGCAGGAGGGCAGTCAGGGAGGCCAAGCACTGCCCCAGGGGCTCCCTGCTCCACAGCTGGCTGCCCCACACCAGCCTCCACTCACCCCACACCCCACTCACTTGTCCAAAATACTCCTGAGGTGGGAGGGGGGGCAGATGGTGAGGAGCAGGGACCATGACTGGAGTGCGCTGCAGTGCAGAGGCCCGTGCTGGGCAGGTGCTGAGCCCCCTTCACCTGTGCTGGGGGGGCTGAAGATGCCCTCCAAGCAGGACAGGCATGAAACCAGGTCCTGGAGGAGAGAAACTCGCCAGTCAGACCACAGCTGCCATGAAGATGCCACAGTGAGCTGTGCACTGGGGACCGAAGGGGACCCACCATGCCAAGGGGTGCCAGGAGCCCCTTGGGGCAGGAGAGGCTGCTCCACCCACAACACCCCATCTCTGCAACGCAGGCCTCCCCCCAGCTCAGCTCCACGCTGCCCAAGGAAGGGGCCTGGGCTGTCACTGATATCCCCGTACCCCTACCCCAGCTCAGCTCCAGGCTGCCCTGGCACCGTGGGCTGAGGGCAGGTGGTACAGCAGCCCCTGGGTACCCTCCTGCAGGGGTACGGACGACACCCAGGCGCAGTTACCTCGAGGTCGGCAGCAGCAATGTAGCAGCACATGCCCAGGGCCGTGGCACACTGGCAAGAGAAGTGAGGGAAAGGCAGTGAGATCAGGCCCGGATGGATCATGCCGTTGCTGATCCAGCACGCAGCCAAGGGGCAGCCGGGTTGGGGTGCCCCTGCTTTGCACCACCACACTCCATAGCACCCAATTCTGCTGCCCTCCCGGGACTGCGGGGGCCCCCAAAGGCATCGCCTGGGCTCTCCCCACCACGGAGGTGTCCCCAGGAGGAAAGGGGCCAGGCCTTACGCTCTGCCGGGCGCTGGGGCTGGCTGTGCTGTCCGTCAGGACGCTGACGAGCAGGGGCTTCAGGCTGCGGAACACCTCTTCTCCCTCCGGGCCAGAGCCCATCTGGAGGCAGAGGAGGGTGAGGACGGTGCCCGCCAGCGCCTGTTCCTCCCCTTTACCTGTGGGCAGCACGAGAGACCTCCCTCAGACACGGGTGAGCGGCCCCGCCGCCGCCGCCCGCCCCTACCCTGACCTTTCTTGAGACACTTCTCCAGGGAGTCGGTGAGCGTGAGGCGGCGCTCCAGCAGGAACTCGGACAGGGTTTTGGAGGACAGGGCCAGGCGCAGGCTCTGCAGTGCCGCCTGCCGCGCCTTGGCGCTGCGAGAGACCGCGGCACGTCACGGGCTGGGGTGTCCCGGCACGGGGCACGTCCCTGCCCCTGGCTGGCAGCGCTGGCAGGGGCGGGCGGCGCGCCAGGGGCGCCCACGGGGGTGACAGCCGCTCCTCACCTCTTGTCCAGGAGGCTGTCCATGTGCTCTTTCAGCCTGTCCTCCACCTCCTCCTCCTGGCCTTGCTCGCTCGCCGCCTCGCTCCCTGCCCGGGCGGCACCACGTGAAGCCGGGGAGCCCGCGTGCGGCGGACACCGCGACCCACGTGGGGGTCACCATGGGGCCCGCGTGGCTCACCTGGTCCCTCGTCGGCGGGGCCGACGCTCTCACCGGCGCTGCTGCAGTGGCTCAGCACCTCGCTGCCGGCCTCCTCCTCGCTACCGGGCGAGCTCGCCCGGGCGCTGCCGGTGCCGCCTGCGGGGGTGCGGAGCAGACCCGTGTGGGCCC
>VZTE01001503.1:1541593-1552409 GCA_013397775.1 Eulacestoma nigropectus
GGTCGATGTAGGGCGGTCTCTCCACTCCCCAGCGCTCCTCCTGTGCCCCGGCGGAGAGGAGACTGGGAGCCGCCGCGCTGGGGGCGGGCTCGGGTCCGGTTTAATCTCCGGCTCCGCCGAGATTACGGTCGCAGGATAGTCTCTAATCCGCGGCACCGGCCACCGGGGGCTGCTTGCCCCAGCCCGCAGCAGAGGCACCGCGGAGAGGGGGCAGGTAGGTCTCTCCGGTCTCCCTTGCTTCTCGCACCCCCAGGCTCGCTGCCTTGTCCTCCGGGAAGCTCCGCGGCTGGAGGCTGCTGGGCGCTCGGATCTCTCACCTCCCCTAATTCTCCTCCACACCGCATCCAGTCCTTCCCGACCCATCTCCTTTCGCCGGCCCCGCTTTCCTTCCATAGCCCGTCTCTCTCTCCCCCTCCGTTTCCTCCTCCTGCTCCCGGCACCGGGCGGCACCGGGAAGACTCCGGGGCCCGGCAGCTCTGGCAGGTGGCAGCGCCCCGGGGCTGTTTGCTTTGCTGTACTCCTGCCACTTCCCTCCCCAGCGGCTGGCACCTTCCCACGGGTGGGTGACAGATCCCGCGAGTGCAGGGGGAGGCAGAGCCCTGCCGTGCCGCCTGGGTACCCCAGCGCCCTGACACTGCCCCTGCCCGGACCGCGGTGCTGCGGGCTTCGGCGTGCATCATTCCGCCGATACTCATGGTGACACCAACCCCCAAACTCCCTTTACTTTCCCTTTTTTCTGCTTTAATTTTTAATCCCCACTGGGAATGACATGTGTTTCTGAAGGCTGGGAGCGGCTGTGGCCAGGATCGGGTGTCAGGGTGTCGGGGTGCCGGAGCAGGGGGCACGGGCAGGGAGAGTGATGCCGGCCGTCATGGACACTCTGGGGCTGGCTGGGACCTGCGTGCGGTGATTCCATCGGCTGTGGTATTTATAGAGCCCGGCTGCCCGGGACAGCAGCGTGGAAAGCCAGGCAGCACATTGCGTTCCTGTCAGCCACGCGTGTCCTATGCCAGCCGGCATGGTGGCCCTCTCTGCCGTGTCAGCTGCGAACGTCCCAAGAGAGAAATCTTCCCCAAGGGAAACTGAACCACGGCAGGTGGTTGCTGGACTTGGGGTCCCCAAGCTGGGCTGGCCCTGCGGTGGCACGAGTGAGACAGGGGACCTGGCAAGTCCCCAACAGGTGGGATGGCAGGGAAGCAGAGCCCTGGCTGGCTGCGGAGGGCATGGCTGTGTTGAGCCGACGCGGAGGAGACAGGGAATTTTCCACTGGTGTTTGGACCAGGCCCAAGCTGTTAGGTGTTAGACCTGCCTGGTCCCTGTGGCTTCATGGGGGTACCCCAGAGAAAGCCGTCTGTGCCTCGTGACACTGCCCCGTCTCCTAGAACTGAGTGCTGGTGTGCCTTGGCTCTGGTGGCCAGGGATGCTAAGGGGCAGTGGGACACCCCATCCCACCTGGGGGTGGCACGGGGGTGCTGGCGCTGCGGGGGACCCTGGCTGAGGTGCAGAGGGCCCCACAGCACCCGGCCGTGCTGCAGCTGTAATCACACGCCGGGGCCGCGGCCACGGCAAACAAACAAGCGCGGCAGAGCCTATTTTCCTTGGCGCATGGGGATGCGGGAAGGAGCGGGATCCCACGGGCTCCTTTGGAAGTGCAACCCTTGAGAAAACAGAGGCGGGTCGGGGACAGGACGGACCCCCCATGCCCCCGTCTCTCCTCGCCGCGTGGGTCTCAGCCTCCGCGTGCCTCCCCGGGCGCTGACGCAGGTCTGGGACTGGCTGGGTCCCCCATGCCAGCGGGGCACAGCCAGCCCGGTCCTGCTGTCCCCATGGAGCAAATGTCAGGCTGGTCCAATGGTGAGAGTGACATGGCCGGGCACAGCGGTGGTGCCATGGGGCTTGGGCAAATCATGGCTCCTGATTGGTACAGGGGGCTGTGCTGAGGGTGCAGGAGGCACACGGGGCTGTGGCTGAGGCCAGTCCCTCCTCCTGGTGTCCCCAGCACTGCCAGCAGCACATGGCAGCTTGGAGTTTTTGCTCTTGACCCCTCCGTGCCATCCCGCTAAGGCCGGGTGTGTTTTGGGGAGTGTGAACTCCTGGAGAGCATCTTGCTTCCGAGGCAAAACACAACTCCAGAGGTGTGGTAGAAAACCTGACGTGTTCTTTCCCAGGCACTGCCGGCCCGCCAGGCTCTGCAGCGCCACTACCTGTGCCACCATCTTCCCTGGGTGGCTCTGCGTTCCTGGAGGGCAGTGTTTGAAGTTTAAAGCAAAACCCATCATACAGCCTGGCGCTGCCTGAGGTGCTTTGTGCTCAAGGTGGTGTCTCACCCAGCCTCCCCAAGAACCACACTGGGTGCCATCGGCCTTGTGCTGTGCCCACCCTGTCCCCATCCCCATGCTGCCAGCCGCCTCTGCCACCTGACCTTGTACCACGGACTCGAGCTGGCAGGTGACAGCAACAGCCTGGGCTGTCCCAGTGCTGGACATGGCTCCCCTCGCCTGGCCTCAGCTTCCCTGCTGCTCTTCCCGGCTTGCCTCGGTCCTGGTGCTCGTATGTTGGAGGATGTGGCAGGATGGTGATGGCTGATACCTGCAGCGTGGCCCCATCCTGGGGTGTGTGCCTGGCAGGTGATGCCGTGCCTGAGCTGCAGTGTGGCTCTGGCGCTGGAAAACCCTCTCCTTGGCCCCACCATGGTGTTTGGCTCCACTACCCCCTTCCCTGAACTGCCTTTCCCCTCCCTGATGTGTCCCAGACCCTGGCACGTCCATTGCTGCAGGACAGTGGCCATGGGCCAGCTCAGCCGTTGGCACGTTCTGCATGCAGGCACATTCCCAGGCCCAGGCAGAGCTGTCCCCCAGGACAAGGGTGCCACTTGTGCTCTTAGAGGTAAGACCCTGGATGGACACCGCTGCCCACACGGAGCAGCAGAGATGGCCAGAAGCGCCCAGGCAGGTGTTGGTGCTGCCAGAGCCCTGCTAGCCAGGGCAGCAGCTTCCAGAGCCCCTTGTTCCTGCTTGCCACTGCCAATCCTGCCCTGGCTGGAGCACCGGGGGAATTGCCTGACCCGAGGATGAGCCATGGTGTGGTATTTGGGGCTGAAAGGGGTGAGGTGAGCCCAGGAGCAGTGCTTACTCTACCCAGCTTGTGCTGGGAGCATGAGTGGGGCTGGCTGGCGTGACCATCTGGTGGGGCTGTCACCTCCTGAGGATTTCTGGTGGAGCTATCTCAGGAGAGTCGCCAGCAGATCTCTTTGGGGAAGGTCTATGGCAGGGCTACCCAGAGGGTTCTCCAGCCAGGCACCAGGCAAGTTGCCTCCAGCTGTCCTTTTCCACAGCTGCTGGAGCTCCCATGCCCATGGGGGTGCCCCCCAGAGCCTTTGCTCCAAAGGTGAGGTGCCTGGCCATCCCCTGAATGGCTGGATTTGCCCCTTTAGGTGCCCACTTCCTCTGGGGGAGGTGGCACCCCGACACTGCCTTTGCTTAGCTGGGAGGTGGGGGTGGAACACCATGGGTTAAAAACAGGTTTGGGGTGCTAATTTTAGGAAGGCTGGTTGAGGGGAAAGCTGTGGCTGTGTGTGCTTCAGGGGAAGGGCAGACCCCACTCCCAGGGCTGCCATGGAGGGGAGTTCTCTGTGGAGGGCAAGGAGAGGGGGGGGTTTTTCTGCCATGTGCCCTGCTGGGGTCAATTTCCCTTGGGGGGGGTTGCCCAGGGGCCACCCAGGTTTGGGCTGTTGCCCAGCTGTGCCCACACACCCCTGTGCCCACAGCAGTGCCAGGGGCTGACCAGGGACCCATGCTGGGGTCACCCTGGGCCCAGCAGCAGTGCTGGGGGTAACCCCAGGGCTGGGGCTGATGGCGGGGGGGGACACGACTGGCAGCCCTGCCCACTTGCCCAAGCTGCCCATCTCTCTGGCAGGGCTCGGTCATCAGCCCAGCCTCAGGGAATATGAGACCTGTGTGCCCAGCTCTGCTGAAACCCGAACAGCCACCTGGGCAGGCGGGCACGGGCGGGGGGGCTGCCGTGCCCCTGGCACACACCGGCAGCAGCGGGATACCTGGCTGCCAGCACGCAGGCCGGCAGCTGCGGCAGGCTTGGCGCTAAAGCCGGATTACCACCCGGAATAGCCCCGCGGCCCCAGCTGGGCCGGATTATCGAGGATTCATCTGCAAGGGAGAGGAGATGGGGAGGGAGTCTCTGCCCTCTGGGGGTCCCTGGCCTGGGACTCACTCAGCACTCACCTGCTGCCAGGGAGACTCTGTGCCTTCGCTCCCCACAGGTGGGAGCACAGAGTGGGTGCTCACAGATGGGCGGGTGCTCACAGGTGGGTGCTGTGGGCTGTAGGGACACGGTGGGTCACGGCCCCCCGGGCTGGCACTGCCTGGCACAGGCACGGCTGGCAGGCACTGGTGGCTGTCCCCACGTGTGCCGTACTCGCACCGGCACCGCGTGCGCTGCTGGGGTCTGTGCCGGGCCGGGGCTTGGCCGAGGGAACTGGCACAGTGCAGGAGCCAGGCTTGCCCAGGGTGGTACACATCCTCCTGGCCACGTTGCCAGGTGCAGTGAAGCTCCCATCCAACATATCTGCTGGCACTGCCCAGCCCCCCACTCCTGCCTGTCCCGCGCTCCCAACTGGGATTTTCCACCTTTTCAATAAAGTCTGTGTGGAAGCGAGACGTGAGGCAGAGAGAGGGATGCAGTCCCTCCCAGGACTGGAACTCTCACCGCGGTGCCCTGGTCCCTGAGGAAGGCTGGCAGGGGGCCGGGGTGAGCCCAGGACTGCCCGTCTGCCAGGGCAGGGCAGGGCAGGGATCTGGGAGCCCTACCGCCCCACACACGTGTCCCCATCCCAGCGAGGGCGGGCAGGCATCCGTGCTGGCCGGGATGCAGTGTGCGAGACCAAACGTGGCCTCCCCTGAAGCGCAGACGCGGCCGGCGGGACGGGACGTGCCGTCCCACGCATCCAGCTCCGTGTTCCATCTGCACGGCTGTGGAACAGCACCAGGGCCCGGCTCAGGCTGCCTGGCCACACTGTAATGTTGGTGGGGTGTCACCAAGCACTGGGACAGCCCGAGCAGCCTGGGAGAGGTGGGAGGTCTGGCTGCAGCAGGGCTGTCGCTGTCCTTGTGTCCCAGAGCCCGGCAGGCAGCGGAGAGGCACATGCCGGGAAATCGATGCAGCTTGCTCAGCACCCCCGGGAACGTGGCCCTGGGTGCTGCAGCGGGGGGGTTCTGTGCCCACGCACGTGGCCTGGCCCACACCGTCAGGCTGGGCGAGCGGGCGCTGGGGCTGGTGGTCAGACAATGCCAGGCAGCACATGGGCTGCCCAATGTGGCAGTGAAGATGGCAGCGTCCCGTCTGCACCCTGAGGGAAGAGAGCCCTGAGGAGATGCTCTTTGCCCAGAGCAGAGGGTTCTCAACAAAGGTGGGCACTCAGTGAGATGGTGAACCCACCAACCCCAGCCTGGAGGGGAACCAAGCCACCCCTCCAGGGCCACCCGTCACTCTGTATTTGTTGTTCTGCCTTATCGCAAGGCAAACAGCAGCAGGCAGGGCTCGCACTGCCCGATCGAAGCGTCTCATGCTCCCTCCTCTTTCATCTCCCCCCTTGCCCTGGCCGCTGCCACCAGCAGACCCTGGCCGAGGGGCAAAGGCCAGGGCCAGCTGGGGAAGTGGCAGTGAGTGGTGCTGGGCCTGTGCCAGGGCTATGCCAAGGCTGTGCCAGGGCTGCCCGGCGGGAGGAAGCGTCTGGGTGGCAGCACGAAGCCCGGTGCATGCTGAATGAGTTCGGCCGTGCCGCTTGCTATTCCGAGAGACGCTTGGGGGAAGAAGTTGGTATTTCCTGAGCTGCCCAGAGAGGTGTAATTATAACCTGGGAGAAGAAAGGGGCTGCAGACGAGAGTGCCCAGCCTTCCTGGCGCCCGTGGGGGAGCGGGCAGGGGAGTGGGCAGCTCCTGCCTGCCACCAGCGGGATGCGGTGAAGCCCTGCCCGCAGGCAGCCCAGTGGCACCGGGGGGCTTAGGGAGGTGATGGAACATTGCAGATCTGGTGCCCCCCCTCAATCCCATACTGGGCGAGTGGTGGGTTCAGCGATGCCTGTCCGTGGTGGTGGGAAGGCGCAGAGTTAACGGTGGCTTTTGGACGTGCTGGCAGCCTTGTTCATGCCTGGACCCATCCCAAGTGGAGGCCTAGTGGAGGGGATAAATCATCACCCAGAGCCCGCCCTGCGCTTCCCTCTCGTCCCCCGCATGGCTGAGCCTTCTCATTCTGGTCCCTGCTGGCCTGTGTCCTGCCTCAGTTTCCCCACCCGGCTGGGTGCTGCAGGCAGGGTGGCCCAAATATGTGCCCACCATCCTGGGCCAACCTTAGGGGCTCGGACCCCTGCCAGTGCCAGCAGCCAGTGTGTGGCCTGGGATGACCCTGCCAGGTCGTCTTTGTGGCCTGGTTGGGCAGGGACAAGCAGGGCAGCAGCTCAGGAGACCGGAGGTGCTGGCACCCACACCCTGCCGTGTCATCCTTCCCTTGCGTGCCGGGAGGACTGATGGACCCGACTGTGCTGTGGGAAGGCTCCTCTGATCTCTGGGGACACCAATCCCCTGGGAGCATAAAGATGGGCACGTCCCCTGCTCACCCCATGTCGACCCCAGGCGCCGGGGTGGTGGGGCAGCAGCATCCTCCCGGGGTCGGGGACCGCGCTGCATCCCAGCCAGCCCTAACCTCCAACCGGGTGGCACCGGCCCTTGGCTGGACGTAGCCCCAGTGTGGAGCCCCCTGGCCAGCCGGACAGGACCCCAGCCCCTCGGGGCAGTGGGGGGTGGCGGGACCCTGCCCCGGCTGCCAGCCTGCCCCAGAAAGCCACCCTGTGCCGTTTCCCAGCGGGGCGGGGAGGGCCGGGGCTCGCACAGAGGCGGCTTTGTGCGGCGTGCCAAGGCGTCCCGCGCTCGGCAGCCCGGCCGCCTTCCCCTGCCAAGGAGCTGTCTCCCGGCCCCGCGCTCTTTCCTGCTCCGTTTGTCCAGCCCTGACGTGCCCCCGAGCCCCCCGCCTTGGCACCCCGGCAGCGGCGGGACGTGGGTGAGCCCTTCGCGCCGGGCAGCACCACGGGCTTTACATAACCGTGGCTGGGGGGTCCCTGAGCTCCCCACCCCGTCCTCAGCCGCCCTCCCAAACACCCCCACTCGCCTGCTGGCACCCGCCTCCAGGAGGGGAAACTGAGTCATGGAGCCGAGAGCTGCGGGCAGGGGAGTGGAGGTGGGCAGGCGGCGTGGATGGGGACTCTGGGGCTGGGCAGTGCTGTGCTGTGAGCGAGGGAATGGGGTGGGCTGTGGGATGTCTGGCTGGATGAGGAGGACAATCCCACGTTGGGACTCTGGTGGGGTATCAGAGGTGGGGCTGAGTTCTATGGGACATTGTGTGCTGAGCGGGCAGAAGGGAGAAGCACAGCCACGGTGATGCCTGGCTCGGTGACCCTCTCATCCCCGGGTGCCGGTCCCTGCAGTCCCTGCAGTGCCACCAGCACTGGTGCTGAGCCCAACTCCAGTGTCCCTGGTGGAGGCAGGACTTGTGAGACTCCAGGCCAGCCCCTCCGGTGCTCCTGCCCAGAGCTAGACCTCTGTTGCCTCCCTCTTGCAGAGCCTGAGTAGAGCCCATAGCAAGCCCAGCTGTCTCCCAACCATGGATACGACGGACGTGCCCCTCCAGGCCGAGATGGTGGAGCTGGTGCCCAATGGGAAGCACACGGCCGTGCTCACTGCCTCCGCTGTCCCCTCGCTGGCAGGTGACAGGTAGGGGCCTCAGGGCAAACGGCAAACGGTGGTGCCAGGAACATGGGGGGTCCTCTGAGCTGCTCCCTGTCCTTGAGATACCAGCCAGTGCTAATGGCCTCTGTCTCTGCTTTGGCTTCACTCCCCTCCCTCCATGGACAGATTTGAGGAGAACCAGACCGGCGTGGCGGAGATGGAGGAGTTCCTGCCCCACGGTGCCGAGAAGAAGCAGACACACTTCACTGATGTGAGTAGCAGCATGGGCACAGTGGTGGGGGTGGCATGGGGCAAGCTTCCAGTGTGACTGGTGCATCCCCTCCCCGTTGTGTCCTGTGAACAGTTTGAAGGGAAGACGTCATTTGGGATGTCCATCTTCAATCTGAGCAATGCCATCATGGGCAGCGGCATCCTGGGGCTGGCCTATGCCATGGCCAACACCGGCATCATCCTCTTCCTGTGAGTGCCATGGGGACATGGTGGGGGTCCGGGTGTGGGGGGCTCCTCCAAAGGGATCAGTGGGTGCAGGCAAGAAAGAAGTCTCTGACTTGGGGTGATGCAGGGACCAGTGTCCTGCTGGCTGAGCAATGCTCATTGCTGTCATGGGCCTGCCTGCTCTGCTGAGTGCTGTGCCCCACTGGAGGGGAGGAGGAGGAGGGTGAAGGTTTGTCTTCCTTCCTACAAAGTCAGATTTCCAAAAGTGGCTTGAAGGACATGAGTGATGGCTCCTCTTGGGCGTGGAGACATGGACAGAGTCCCCACACCCTGCAGCCCATCTGCCCCATGAGCACCCAGCTGGTGCTGAGGCAAGGGGCTGGTGTCCTGCCAGGACAGCTGCCCACAGGCAGAGCACGTCTGCATGGGGTTTGCCCCACAGCCATGTCCGAGCCCTGTGCTGTGACCTGCTGGTAACTGTGCTCTCCTCCTGCAGCTTCCTCCTCACAGCGGTGGCCCTGCTCTCCAGCTACTCCATCCACCTGCTGCTCAAGTCCTCGGGCATTGTGGGTGAGTGCCAAATCCTCAGCAGGGCCGTGCCGGGGGTTCCCATCCCGACTCTCACCCACCACCGCTCCCCGTCCCACAGGCATTCGCGCCTACGAGCAGCTGGGCTACCGAGCCTTCGGCACGCCGGGGAAGCTGGCTGCAGCCATCGCCATCACGCTGCAGAACATTGGAGGTGAGCGCGGCGCTGGGGGGACCCGTCGGGGCTGGGGACAGGGGATGGGACCAGAGAACACCAGTGCAGCACGACCTCGTTCTGCCCCGCAGCCATGTCCAGCTACCTGTACATCGTCAAATCTGAAGTGCCTCTGGTCATCCAGACCTTCCTGAACCTGGAGGAAAAGACCACGTGAGTGCCTCCTGCCCACGCTGCCTGCGTGCCTTCCCCGGGCAGGCGCCGGGGCTCCGGCTCCAGCTGTGCAGCCCATGGCAGGGATTTACTATCATTAAGCCACTACTATTTTTGATAACTGTCAGTGCTGAATAAGCCCCTGGGTGAGATTAAACCGAGCTGAACTTCCAATCCCTGCTCCTCACATCCCCTTGGGATCAGGCTTTCCTCCTTGAGCAGAACCTGGGGCTGCAGGGTGGGGGACTGGTTGGGTATAGGTCCCCCCACCCCATGCCCACATCCCCACTAGCAGCTCTAGCCCTTGGGGGTGCACCACTGTGAGGGTAGGCAGAACCCTAGCTCAAGGGCCCCCAGGGATGCTGGCCTCAGGGGTCCCCAAGGATGCCATCTCAGGGGTCCCCAGGGATGTGAGCAGAGCAGGAATGCCAGCCTCAGGGGACACCAGTACCCCTGGGATTTGCCAGCCTAAGGGTCCCTAGGAATGGCGGCTGGACTCTTCAGTGGCTGCCTCTGCCCTCTGTGCCCCAGCAGAGCGGGGTGGTGAGCAGGCCCTCTGCTTCCAGGGACTGGTACATGAATGGGAACTACCTGGTGATCCTGGTTTCTGTCACCATTATCCTGCCCCTGGCCCTCATGAAGCAGCTGGGTAAGTCAGGGAGATGCCACCCATGGCACTGGGGTCTGGCACCGGGGTCTGGCACCCTGGGTCTCCTGCAGGGTGATGGTGCCAGCCTGGATGTGCTGGGCCAGGAGGGGACACTTAGCCAGTGCGAGGGTCCCACCCGCACCCACCGGCCACTCTCCTCTCTCCCCAGGCTACCTTGGCTACGCCAGCGGCTTCTCCCTCAGCTGTATGGTCTTCTTCCTCATCTCGGTGAGCACCCGCTGGCACGTGCCGGTGCCTCGGGGTGCCAAGCATCCCTCCTGCCGGCGTGTGAGGCTGGGCTGGCTGCTGTGGGGACAGCAGAGGCAGCAGGGACAGCGGGCGCTCGGGGCTGCAGAGACGCCGTGGCAGGGCTGTCAAGCTGCTGGGTTATTTTCGGCTGAAGGAACCGAATGTTGTGGAAAGGGAGAGGGGGAAGGTACCGGGGGGGGGCAACTGCGCATGTGGCCCCTCCACGTGCTGGTGCCTCGCCCTGTCCTGCTGTCCACTCCCAGAGGGACAGGCTGGGGGGGCAGCATCGCCACAGGGCGGCACTGGCAAAGGGCGTCCCATAGAGGGGTCCCGGCAGGGTCACTCTCCTGCTGGGCATGGTGCTGGTTTGGGCAGTGTGTGCTGGGAGCTGGGGGCACCAAAAGCTGACTGTCCCCATGTCCCCCCCGCCCAAGGTCATCTACAAGAAGTTCCAGATCCCCTGCCCGCTTCCGGAGCAGGAGGGGAACCTCACGGGCATCGTCAATGTCACCACTGTCAGCACTAGTGACTACCAGAACGGCTACACAGTCCTCCAGGCCCCCGAGCAGGACACCTGCACACCCAGCTTTTTCACCCTGAACTCACAGGTAAGGACCTGGGATGCACCCCTGAGGCTCTGGGTGAGCCCCCAGCCCGTGCACCCCATGCAGAGGGGTGGTCCTGGTGCTGGCAGCACCTGCCACTTGGCCCCCAGCAGTCAGTCATCCTCTTCTCGCACAGACAGCGTACACCATCCCCATCATGGCCTTCGCCTTCGTCTGCCACCCCGAGGTCCTGCCCATCTACACCGAG
>VZTE01001503.1:1562504-1596371 GCA_013397775.1 Eulacestoma nigropectus
GCCAGGCAGGGCTCGGAAGCAGCTTTTTTTTTTTTTCGGGCTTGCATAAAAATAGAGGAAGGGAGGGACCAGCTGTGACTTTCAGAGGTTGCGTGGCCCCAGCACTGCCCTGGGTTCTGTGTGAGCCGCCTGCTTTACTGTGCTTCGTCCTGTCTTGGGGGTTGTTTCTGTCCCCACTCCTTCCTCAGTCCTGGGTGTTGGAGGGGGCTGGGTCCTCCCTTCAGTGGGGACACTGGAAGCCCCTGTGCTGTTTTTTGCCATGGGCTAGGAGGTATCACAGTGAGAGAGACCAGGGAAGAAATCAGTGCTGTTAGATTCAGAGGGATCTGGATCTGGTGTATGGGCTTGGGATGGGCTGGGTCTCTACAATGCCCCCAGTGGTGATGTCCTAGGGGCCGGCAGCTGCCCTCTACTCCAAGATGAGCACTTAGGCTTTGCCCAGGGGAAACAGCAGGCTTATATGGATATGTTTAACCTATATTTTTGCATATGTACATTAGAAATGCATTTTGTATTTTACATTTTGTGTGTGTGTGTATATATATATACATCTTACTTCTTTGTATGAAGCAATATCTACATTGATTTATATGTATCAAAAAGCACACACACACACATATATATATATATTGCTACATATATACCTACATATATTGCTGCATACATACCTACATATGCATATATATATGTGGCTTTGTGGAAGAAGGTGTCCCATGGTCTGAGCCTACCCGGGGCTGGGATCACGGTGTCCTCAAGCGCTGTTGCTGTAACCAGGGCTGGCCTGGCCCTTCCGCAGCCACCGGGTTTCCTGCTCCAGGCCGGAGCGCGGGTTTCCGGGCCGGAGACTGGTTGAATCACCGGAGCTGGGGGAGCTGAGTAATTCTCCATCCCGCTGGTGGAAAACCCAGCCGGGGGGATTGGGGTGCCCTCAGCATCCCGGCTGTGCCAGAGGGTGAGCCCCCATCCTGTCAGGGCGGGATGGACAGGATAATGGCACCCAGGCCTGGGGGCACGTCCTAGCAGTGGTGGGGGGCAGAGGGACTGCTCTGGCCGTGGCAGGGGCAGAAACAGAGCAGCAAAGTTTCAGGATTCCTGGAAAAAGCCCAGCACAAGGATAGTTTTGTCCAGCTTGTGAACACCGGCAGCTCTTGTTGGCACCGGGGATGCGTTTTCCGTGCTCCCCCTGGGAAACCGTCCCCAGCCCACCTCCTCCCTGTGTGCCCTGAGCATCCTTCCTGCTGCCAATTTATTTCTGTTTTATTTATTTTTGTGGGTTTTTTTTTTTGCATCTCTATCAGCTGCCTTGGACAGGGGGTCTGCACCCCCCAATTTTTTGAGGTCCTGCCTGAGGACGTGGCATTCCACCAGCCAGCGATGCACGGGCTCCTTCTGGGAAGCAGCCAGCCCTTTGCTGGAATGGGATGGCCCTTGGGAAAAACGCCCTATGTCACTGTGGGGTTTTAAAAAAATGTGATTATTTTTACAGCAATTTTCCATCTATTTTGGGTAGGAAGGAAAATGTCCAGGGGAATCTCTTTTTGTTATTAGTTTTTGAGTCTTTTGGGTAACTCTGCTTTTGACACACCCCTTTGTCAGTCCCATTTGATGGTGGGGACCCCACAAGTGCCGAGAGGGGTGGGCTCTGCAGCCATCTCTCTGTCCTGCCGTCCCTCTGTCCTGCAAGGGAAGGGATTGGTGGGTTTGTCCAGAACTAAAACCCATCTGTAAATCCACGCTCAAATAATAGCTGCTGTTTGCCAGGCTGGGAAAGCTTGCTGGGACAGCAGCAGGGGATGGGCCTCCGGGTGCTGGGGATGGGGATGGCTCTGGACCTGCTGGCAGATTGAATTCCAGCTTTTCCCCCATAATGAAAATTTTCCAGCTATGCATTGCTTCCATCTATGCCTGAATATTTGAAAGGATGGTGCCGTGCGGAAAAATGGAAAATCCCCTCTCGGTGATGCGGGGTGAGACGGACCCTGAAACCTGTGGCCAGCTCCTAAAATACAGGGATTACATATGTGCTGCCCAGAACTATGTGCATATATTGCACTAAATATCTGCTCAGATGCCCAGAAAGCATCGTAAATCATGGGCTGCAAAACATATATGTTGGCTCAGTAAACTTTTTGCCAGTGGATTAGCAAGGAGTTCTGGAGCCAGGCAGCTGCTTGCTTATTTTAAATTTTTGAAGATTATTTTTAACAAAAAAAGGAGGAAATGAGCCCGAGAGAGAGCTCTCCTCCTGTTTTTGCCAGGCGCTGCCCTGGGAACAAGCACTGCCTGCAGAGAGGCAGGGCTGGAGGAAGCACAGCCGTGGGGTCAGCCCACAGTGGGGGGGTCTCCATCCCCCCCCAGTGCCGGCACAGGGGTCCAGAGCTCCTCTGACACTGCCTCGTCCTGCCTGGGCTGGGCTGGAGGGTGGAAGCTGGAGGTTGGCATCCAGCCCAGGAATTGTTTTGGGGCTGAATGGGCGGCAGCTGGGGTTTTCCGGGGATTGGAAACCCTTCCCCTCTGCCGCACTCATGGAGGGGGCTGGGGAGGGTCCCCTGCATGGGGACGGGGGCTGTTAATTCACACCCAAATCCCTGCTGACTGCAAATGTTCCATCTCTTGTGCTGGGCGAGCTCCTGGTGGCAGGCAGAGGTGCTGACTTGGAACATGGCTGCCTTCCTCAGGGAGTACAGGGAAGGAGCCGGGAGATGTGGGGGAAGTTTGCAAGGAAATAGCCAGCCTCGGTGATGGTCACCCTGTGACTGTCACCCTGCCGGGAGAAGGCAGGAGGCCCCGGCGGGGTTGTTCCCTCCTGGCAGGGAGAAAATGTCAGGCAGAGTCAGACAGAGGAGGAGCTGGGGACGGCTGTCTGGCACCTCACCTCGGGGATGCTGATAAGCCGGGTTCTTGCTTGCCACATGCCTCAGTTTCCCTGTCCAGGCACCCGCTGAGGAAGGATCGAGTGAATGCCGCTGGCTCTGGCCACCGGACCCAGCGGTACGGGATGGTGTTAGAAACCAGAGGTATTTAATGGAAAAAATGAAGGGCTACACCGAGTCCTTCCCTCTGCTCCCAGCTCCAGGCAGGAGTTGCCAGCACTGACCACGAGCGCTGGCCGGGCTGCGCCGGGTGCCGCGTCAGCATCCCGAGGGTGCCGGGGGAGGTTGGGTCAGAGAGCCCCTGCTGTGCTGAACAGTGACCTCTGAGCTGAGCAGAGCCCCTCCCTTGGCACTTACGGCATGGGAACCGCGGAGCAGGGTGCTCGTGGTGATAAATACGGGGTCTCTATAGGCTCCGTGTGGCCCCAGCATCAGGGCACTCCACACCCTGAGCCCTGCCCACAGTGATGTCCCTGGGGATGCATACCTGTCACCTAGGTGGTGTTCAGGCTGGGGACATGCGCAGGAGGAGTTTGTTCCTTGCTGCCATGTCTCAGCTGGCACGATAGGCCCTGTTTTTCCCAGTTAATTTTAGCATAATCTGCCTTTTTTTTTTTTTCCTTTTTTTTTTTAACCTCCTCTGTAATCTCTGCCCCCTCTGCGGCCGTGCTGGCACAGGCCTGCTTGGGGCCCCATGTAAAGGCAGCTCCATGGCCAAGGGCAGCGCTGGGGGGACCTGCAAAAAGGGCTGTGGGAGGACACAGGGATGGACTTGGCTTGGGAGATCCTCTGGGATTTGCAGCCGGAGGCAGGGACTGGTCCCCAGCCAAAGGGGCCTCATCCTGCTGGGGTTCCTGGGGCAAGACCAGCCAGGCACTCATCCATCTCGTGGCACTCCCTGCACAGAGAGGGGACAAGGGACATGCACCGCCCCTTTCAGCTTCCCCTTTCGGCTTCCCCTTTCTTGCAGCCGGGCTGACTTTGGTTCTTCCCTGCCCCAGCCTGTGCAGGGAGGGCTGGGCTGAGCTGCACATCGCCTTCGTGGGGTGACGTCCCTAGGGGGGACAGGGTGGAGGAAGGAGAACCTTAGGCACCCTGGCTGTCTCGCTGAACTCACGGAACCCTGCGTTTGGATGCTGAAAAACTAAACGACCCCAAAAGCCATGGGCTTTCCCTGCTGGCAGCTGCCTCCACAGCAGGCTGGGGCACAGGACCCGGCAGGCTGGGAAGTGCTTGCTATTTAAGAACCAACCCGGGGGCGGCTGAGCCCGCTGGGATCACTCGAGCTGGCTGGTGGAGGTGGCAACTTCTTCCCGAGTTCCCTGCCTGTACCTTGTGGCACAAGCATCCCTGCATCCTGGCCTCTGCTGTCTCCAGCTGTGGATATGCAGTGGGGCTCCATTGTCCCCCAGCACAGAGGGGATGTGGGATGTGGCAGCTAAGCTCAGGTTCTGCCTGGAGATGGGATGGCAGGTGATGGACAGAGCTCGGCCCACTTGTCACAGGGAGTCCCCACGTTCAGCCAAAGCCAGGATTGACAGTCAGCTGTGGTGTGCTAAGACTGTAGGAAAAATGTTAGTGTGTTGATGTCATTTTCCTGGCCCAGAGCAGGTGTCATTTCTTCTCTTGGGAATTATTGCGAGGGCCCCCCAGGATCTCCTTTTGTTCCTTCTTTCTTGGTCTTGACGTTTCCAGTGCTCATCCAGTCATCTGCTCTGGCCAGTGCTGCTTCTCCAATGGCTGAGGCACCTGCTGCGTTCCCTCCCTGGGCTGGAGGGGTGTCCCAGTAGGGTAGGGGTTCCTGGCTTTGGACAGGACCTCACCCCTTCTCATTTCTCCGCAGGTGCCGGCGAGTCTGGGAAGAGCACCATCGTCAAACAGATGAAGTGAGTGGTCCCTGCACTGTCACTGTGGCTGACACTGCTCAGGCCTCAGCCACAGGCTCCAAAACCAGTGGCTGACAGGGAAAGCTCCCCATCAATGTTGCCACAGAGCACGGGTGGGAAGCAGCACCCTGGGGTACCCCGCAAAGGGCTGACCTTGCCTGTGTCTCTTCCCTGCCCCAGGATCATCCATGAGGATGGCTACTCAGAGGAGGAGTGCCGGCAGTACAAAGCTGTGGTCTACAGCAACACCATCCAGTCCATCATGGCTATCATCAAGGCAATGGGGAACCTGCAGATTGACTTCGGAGACTCCTCCAGAGCGGTGGGTGCCCTCCTGCTCCCACTGTGCCTGGCAGGGATGGGGGTTCTTGGGGGCTAAAACAGGTGTGCCCAAAACTGGACTAGGATTAAAGGTGGCTCAGCCCAAGCCCTGCTGTTCCCTGGTGGGCTCCCATCAGGTCCTTTGGGGCAGAGTGAGCTTCGGTAAGTCCGTGCCAATGCTCAAGCCGTTTTATCCCTGCAGGATGATGCTCGGCAGCTGTTTGCACTCTCCTCCACTGCTGAGGAGCAGGGCGTCATGCCAGAGGACCTGGCCAACGTCATCCGGAGGCTGTGGGCTGACAACGGGGTCCAGGCTTGTTTCAACCGCTCCCGAGAGTACCAGCTGAACGACTCCGCTGCCTAGTGAGTACCCCCTCCTCTGCCCCAGCTCAGCTGAGCCCTGTGAGGTGCTCTAATCGAGCAGCAGAAATTCCCCCTAGGGGCTGCTGTTCACCATCACCAGGCTTAGGGGCTGGTGCTGCCACTTCCCGCGTGGTGCTGGGGCTGAGCCGGAGCGGAACTGGGAAGGCGGATGTTTCGAAAGCTGTTTCCTTCTCTGGCGGGGTGCTGTGTACCCTGGGAGGGGGGGCACTGGGGCATCCCCCTCCTGCCACTGCTCCATCCCCACTGCCCTTCCCCAGGAGATGCTCTCCACTGGCTCCCCACTCATGAGCACAGCCAGGGTCCTGCCCATCCTCATCAGCCTTTATGGGCCATCAAGGCAAGAAAAATTCCCATGGAAAGCCCTGGGGACACTTAGGTCTGAAGAGGATGAGTAGGATGCTCAAGAGGCTTTTCTTTTTATTTTTAACTGTTTCTATTCAGAAAGATTTGGCATTACACTCGTGCATTACCCAGCAGATTGGTGTTTAGGTAGATAAATTGCTGCATCTGGTTGGGTTTATCCTTGAAGAGATTAATAAATAAGTTAATCTGCCTAATGTACCGTTGCTGGAGAGGGCGACACAGCTGAGTCCATATTCAGCTTGCACAGTGCCCTCCTACCCTCTCCACCCGGACTCCTCATGGTAAAGCAGTGTGGGGGGAGCTCATGATGTGCCAGGAGCACCCCACCAAACATGGTCTTGCCTGGGATCCTGCACGCTTGGGACTCGCTGCCATCCCTGGGCAAGTGGTTTCCCCAGCTGTCCCTCATGCGTGGCACTGCCAGGTCCCTCTTTTGCACTGAGGTCACTGTGGGGAAGAGATTGCAGGAAAGCTCCTGGCAAGCACCAAACCTGGAGAAGCTCCTGTCAGCTCCTTCCTGCAGCACCCGCAGCTTTCACTTCCTCCTGACGGGCACACACCCGCCTTCCCCAGCCCCTGTCTGCTCAGCCCCGTCGCTCCCCAGCCAGCACTGGCACTTCCCTGGCAGCGGGTGCTGCTTTGGGAGCTCAGGACACCCGGCAGGAGCCGGGCAGCTCGCACACACACTTGGAGCAGGTGTGTCTGCACAGTGTCTGCCAATTGCCTGTCGCTGTCGGTGCCGTTATGGAGCGTTTAGCACATGGCGGGGGGTTGGACAACCATTAATTAGGAGCACCTTCAAGCTGTTGCTCCAGCCTTTTGCCAGCCCTGTGGAGATGCCCATTGGGTGGCCAATCCCTTGCCCATCTCACAGGGATGATGATGTGCCCACGGTGCTGCTGGAACAGGACAGCCTGGGGATGAGGAGCCCTGTGTCCTGCCCGGCACACAGCACACCTGTGTCCCAACCCTCAGCAGCACAGCAGCTGCCATCCTCTTCCTCCCCTGCCTCTTGGGGTTCCACGAGTTTGGGGTGCCAAGCTGGTGCTCACCAGCACCCCGGGGCTTGATGCAATGTCCAAGAGCCTGTGGTGCTGCACAGGGCCCTGCTGTGGCGCTTCCTGTTTTTTGTCAGCCAGACACCGTGTGTGTTTCCGGCTGTTTTTGAGCCGCTCTGCGGCAGTAACGTGCAGGTCCCCCACCCTCACACCCACAGTGGGGTCCTGGGGCACCTCCAGCTCTGGCCTTGCCCCGACACGCTGCAGGGTTTCCCAGGAGCTGGCGAGTGGCCGTGCTGCAGTCGGAGCCAAGGATCCCTATGGCCCCGAGGGCTGTAATCTGGCTTTCACCAGATTACAGGGCCGCAAATGCCTTAATTAAGACAAGCCTAATTTGCTTAAAGGAGCCCGTTTGTAGTAACCCAATTAAAGCAATGTGAGCTGGCGAAATCAAAACCCGCCTCGATTGCCCCAGCAGCCCTCATCAGTCCTGGTGAGTGTTGCACGCTGGGGACCCGGCCACCACCTCTGCTGGGATCCTGCGGGCAGCAGGGCAGGCGATGCTCCCCGGGGGGGCTCGGGACGGCTGCAGCCCCCCCACGGCGCTGCTCCCTGTCTCTCCGGCCTCCCGCCTCCTGCTTCCTCCCAGGACGCCGTCCCTTTGTGTTTTTGACTATAAATGGCACGGCGCCATCGATTGTTTCCGCCGGCACTGCGGCTGGTTGCCATAGCGCTGAATATTTTCCTCTTGCCATTTCCCCCCTGTGCAAACGGCCAAGGGAACGGGGCGAGCCCCCCAGCCCCGGCTGCACCCTCTGCCTGGCTCCCAGTGCCAGCACACTGCCCCCCAGTCCCTCGGTCCTGTGTGTCCCGTGTCACCCTGGCCACTGGTCCGGCCACGGGTCCTGCCCTGCCTGTGCCCGGCAGGGACACGGGGTGACCCCAGGGTGCACATGGGGCCCCTGCTCTGCATCCCAGCTTGGCGCTGCCCACCCTGGATGAACAATGCTGGGAGACGGACAGGGGACCCTGGGCCAGTGTGGGGATGTCCCCTGGGATCTGGGTGGGTCATGCCTGACAGTCCAGCTCCCACAGCACCTTTCCTCTTTGTCCCCAGCTACCTGAACGACCTGGAGAGGATAGCCCGTGCCGACTACATCCCCACCCAGCAGGATGTGCTGCGCACCAGGGTGAAGACCACGGGCATTGTGGAGACCCACTTCACCTTTAAGGACCTGCACTTCAAGTATGTCTGACCCCTTTCCCTTTTGCCTTTTTGAAAGCAAAAAAACCCCTTCCTCCCCATGCTGGGGTGGATTGTGGGTGCACACTGCATGCACTGAGTTCCCCCCACCTCTTGGTTTGCTCATGGCGGGAACTGCTGCCTCAGAGAGCGGAAACCGCTGAAATAGCTGGAACAGCCTCAAAAACACTTCACAGAGCTCAGCCTGGGGGTGGATCCAGGCTCTGGTGAGGAGGGGAGGGGGGAAGGCATCCCTCCTCCCGCTGCTGTGACGCTGCTTCCGCCGCAGGAAAGGCGCTGGGCAGGAGCTGGGGTCTCGGGGTCAGGCCCTGGCACCGCTGCCTGCTGGCACCCTGTGGTTACTTTCCACTGAAAACCCATGGGAAATAATCAGGGCTCCAGTTTCCGAGGCAGAAAGCTGCCATTGTGCACATCCCAGAGGATTTAGTCCTATGGCAACAGAGCTGATGTCAGAAAGATCTGCTGGGGTCGTCTCTGAGTGCGAGGGGCTCTCAGGGACCCCAATGCCACCCTGGTAGGATGGAGACACTTGGTCGCACATTGCCAGGGCAGCGCTTTGGAGGTGGCAGTGGGGGTGGTCTGGGGGGGGGATGCAGCATGTCCAGATGGGGAAGCCTTCTTGCCAGCCAAGCAGTTGGCAGTGGGCATGGCAGTGGATGTGGAATGCTACTGCTGGGCTCTTCTCCGTGGAGGCAGGGCATCCTCTGCTGTCCGGATGGTGTATTGGGATCATCCCTGAGCCCTCGTGCTGCTGCAGTCCTGCTGAGCCCGCAGCCACTTGGCTCCCTTTGCTCCAAGGTCTCTGGCAAAGCCCTGCTGTGCCTGGTCTGGAGCAAGTCTCTGGGGAAAATGACACTGACATCCCCTGGGAAAGGTGGCCTGATCCTGCCCCAGCTCATGTCAGGGATTTGCTTCGGCTGGGAAATGAGCCTGGTCGCTGTCCTGGCAGCAGGAACAGGCGCAGATCCTCAGTACTGGCAAAATCCCTGGGGCAGAGGCACCGTGCTGTGCCCGCACCAGTGCTGCTCCTGCTCTGGGCAGCAGGGGACACTGAGGCAGGGTGTGGGGCGAGGGCGGTGGGGCCGGGAGCTGCCGTCCATCCCCGCATCGCCTCCCTGCCGCAGGATGTTCGACGTGGGTGGCCAGCGCTCGGAACGGAAGAAGTGGATCCACTGCTTCGAGGGAGTGACAGCCATCATTTTCTGCGTGGCCCTGAGTGCCTATGACCTGGTGCTGGCTGAAGATGAGGAGATGGTGAGTCGTGGGGATGGAACCAGTGCCATGAGCCCTCCCCTCCTTGGGGGCTGGGGGAGCCGCTGCTCCTCTGGTGGCCACCAGAACCCTGGCCAGCGTGGCTCGAGCCTTGCAGGGCCATTGGCATCCCCTGCCTGCCAGACAGGAGCATGAGGCTGGCGGTGTGGGGAGCAGTGGGATGGGTGCTGCCTGGGGGTCCCTGCCTGGCTCATGCTGCCATCTCCCCTGCCAGAACCGGATGCATGAAAGCATGAAGCTGTTCGACAGCATCTGCAATAACAAGTGGTTCACAGACACGTCCATCATCCTCTTCCTCAACAAGAAGGACCTCTTTGAGGAGAAGATCGTGCACAGCTCCCTCACCATCTGCTTCCCTGAGTACACAGGTACCACTGGGACCCTCAGTGCCCCCTGCCCTCCTGGCAGGGGCAGTGGGTGGTGCCTTGCCCCAGGCAGGGTAGCAGGAGGTGCTGGGGACAGAGATGGTGGGCCCCTGTGCCCAAGGAGCGGTGGGTTGGGGCAGCAAGTGGGGAGTGGTGGTCTTTGGGGTGCCCCAGGAGATGGGAGATGTGGGGGGACACAACACAAGGGGCAGCTGCCCTGAGGGGGGTTATCTGAGGCTCACTCTGCCTCTGGAGCCTCCATTTGGCAACAGGACAGTGGCTGTGGGGGGCCAAGCCAAGCCCGGACCCTTCGGTGGCTGTGGGCACCTGTGGGGCAGCCCAGTGTCTCTTCCTCCCCAGGGGCCAACAAGTACGACGAGGCAGCCAGCTACATCCAGAGCAAGTTCGAGGACCTGAACAAGAGGAAGGACACCAAGGAGATCTACACCCACTTCACCTGTGCCACGGACACCAAGAACGTGCAGTTCGTCTTCGACGCCGTCACCGACGTCATCATCAAAAACAACCTGAAGGACTGTGGTCTCTTCTGAGGGCGGCACTGCCCAGGTGGGTGGTGGTCCCAGTGGTGGCTCCCCAAATGGGGTGGTCATGGACCATCCTCCAGGGATGGGCCGGGCACAGCCTGCCAGCTGCAGGCTGCCCTGTCCCCAGACCCTCCCCTGCTCACAACCTCTCTCTCCTAGGAGCTGCAAAGGAAGGACCACGCCATCTCCCACTCCTGCTTCTCTTCGGATTCATCCCTCCGCCCCCATCCCATAAAGAGACTTTTTGAGTGCCAGCACGGTGGCAGGGCCCACGTACCCCCTGCCACACGCGCTTGCCCCCCACCTTCGTCCTCCTCCTCGCCGGCGTCGCCCTTCCAGGGAAGACAAGGTTTTAATCTTGGTTTGTACCCCCTGAACCGTTCCAGCCCCCACTTCATTCACTCCGAGCCCTGGTGCTCTCACTGTTTACATTGCAAGTGTTGCTGGCACGGGGGGCACACCTCGGGGATGCCCACCCAGCCACAAACACGACCGATGACATTCCTTTTAGTAAACCAGAAAAGACAGAAGAAAGAAAAAAAGGAAAAAGAAAAAAAAAAAACCAACAACAAAACCAAACCCAAAACCATGCAAAAAAAACCACACCACACCAGTTGGGGCCAGGTTACTTTTTAAAGAAACCTTTTTACCAAACTATTTAAAAGCATCAAGTGCTACGTGGTGGCGGCATCCTCCGTGGCCAGCCCACCCCCCAACCGTGTGCCTTGGGGGGGAGGGTCTGCACCCCACCCCGCCTCGCTGCCCCCATCCCGACGGGCAGCTCAGGCAGGAGGGTGGGCAGGGGGTGCTGCCCACTGCCTCTATCCCCCCCCTCTTTCTAAGCCTAGTTTTTAGGGCTAGCTGTTGCGTTGGGCGAGGAGAGCCCGCTGTACACAGCGGCCCCCGCTGTCCCCCCCCAGCCCAGGGGGGACCCTCCAGCCGGTGCCTGCGGCCTCGCTTTTCCCACAGGATGTTTTACCGAATTGTTCACATGGTTTGAAATAATAAAATGTAGAAAGGAAAAAAAAAAGAGAAAGAAATGTTATAAATACTGAAGCGCCCTGTGTGACATGGGAGTGGGCAGAGGGGCTTCACCTCTATGGGAGGGCTGGGGTGGACCCCAGGGGTGGGAGAGGGACACAAGGTGGGCTGGCATCCCCCTGGGCTCGTGGGAGGTGAGGGCAGTGGTGGGACCCTTAGGAGTGGAGCCAGGATGCTGCTGCAGGGCTGAGCCCCACCCCAAGGGGCTGTGGGTTGGGGGGAGGAACAAACACGTGGGCACCTCCTGGCTCTGCAGCAGTGGGATGGTGGCACCAAGGGAGCCCCAGTATCACACAGTCCCTGGGGACACCCAGTACCCAAGAACAGCCAGTGACCTGTAGCCCCCCTTGCACCCAGGAGCCCACAGGAACCCCCAGCCCCAGGGATCACCCATGGGCACCCCACTCCCAAAGGACCCCCAGCTCTGAGGAGTTCCTGGGGACTCCCAGCACCCCCCAGCTCCAGGGGGCACTCATGGATACCCAGCAGCACCCAAGGGACCACCCCAGCACCCCCAGCTTCAGAGGGCACCTAGGACCCCCCAGCACCCAAGGGAACCCCTAACACCTCTCAGCTCCAAGGGGTACCAGGGACTTCTAGCACCAAGGGCACCCAAAAACCCCCACTTTCCCCAGTGCCAAGGGTCATCTGGGGACCTTCAGCACCTCTCAGCTCTAAAGGGAACCCCAGGGACACCCCAGGATCCCTCAAATACCTTCGGACAGCCAGGACCCCCAAACACCCCTCTGCTCCACGGGCTACTCAAGGATCCTCAGCACCCAAGGGAACCCCAGTACCCCACAGCTCCGAGGGTCACCCAGGGACCTGCAGCACCCAAAGGTATCCAGCACACTGTAGCATCCAAGGTCACCCAGGTACCCCCAGGACTTGGAGCCCCAGAGACCCCCAGCAGCACTGGGGGGCCCACAGTGCTGACAGGTGGGAGAGTTGGTGGGGAGTGGGAGTGAGACTGTGCCCCCTCCTCCCCTCTTCACCAGGTGTGGCTTTGGAGCTGAGCAGGTCGAATCCCGGGGGTCTGGGGCAAGCGGAGATGGTTGTGGAGGTGGGATGGGGGCAGCAGCGGGGCTGGGCCCCAGGGGAGGGGATGCTGGGCTGGGGCTCAGAACAGCCCGCAGTCCTTGAGGTTCTCCTTGATGATGATGTCAGTGACGGCGTCGAAGACGAACTTGACGTTCTCGGTATCGGTGGCGCAGGTCATGTGGGAGTAGATCTCCTTCACGTCCCGCCGCATGTTCAGCTCCAGGAACTGCAGCTTGATGTAGTTGCCCGCATCGTCGTAGGTGTTGGGACCTGGTGGTGTGACAATGAGCGGGGTCCCCTCCTGGGCTGGTGTCCCCCACCAGGGTGCCAGCCCGACGTCACCCAGTGCTCCCTCGGGTGGGCAAACCTTGCGTGGGCCCTCAGCAAGGCCCAAGTGGCACCACTTGCGTGGGGTGCTGAGGACACCTGGTGGGGGACTCCTGCGGGGTGGTGGCACCCGACCCTCCACCAGCACCCCACTACCACCAGCCACTGCCACACTCACCGTCATAGTCAGGGAAGCAGATGCTGAGATGGGCCTTCTTGATCTTCTCCAGGAAGACGTCCTTCTTGTTGAGGAAGAGGACGATGGAGGTAGTGGCAAAGTAGCGGTGGTTGCAGATGCTGTTGAAGAGGTGCAGGCTCTCGTGCATGCGGTTCTGCAGAGGGACACAGCCCCGTGGTGACGCCCACACCATGATGGGGACAAAGCAGAGGGGGCGTGAGGTGGTGAGCCTTCCTCACCACTTCATCATCCTCCACCAGGACCATGTCGTAGGCACTGAGGGCTGCGATGAAGATGATGCAGGTCACCCCCTCAAAGCAGTGGATCCACTTCTTTCGCTCTGAGCGCTGTCCGCCCACATCGAACATCCTGGGCAGGACAAGGGAGGGTCAGCATCCCCCACTCCCTGCCTGCCCCCTGGCACCAGCCCTCACTGGGGGCCTGGCCCCCACCTGAAGTTGAGGTCTTTGAAGGAGAACTGGGTCTCAATGATGCCGGTTGTCTTGACACGGGAACGCAGCACGTCCTGCTCTGTGGGGACGTAGCCGGGGGTCACCAGGCGCTCCAGGTCTGACAGGTAGCTGGCCGGGCATGTGGTGGGCATGAGACATGGGTTGGAACCCTGCTGATGCCCCCCCCGCCCACGCTCCCCAACCCCACATACTAGCCCGCAGAGTCATTGAGCTGGTACTCAGAGGCGCGGTCGAAGCAGGCTTGGATGCCCGAGTCCTTCCAGAGCCGCCCGATGATTTCTGACATCTCCTTGGGCATAGTCCCCTCCTCAATGGTGTCTGAGAGGTGCAGCAGCTTACGGGCATCATCCTACGAGGGAGAGGGGCTCAGAGGGGCCTGGAGGCTGGGGGGAGCCCCTGCCCAACATGGAATGCTCCTCACCTGGCGAGCCGTGTCCCCGTACTGGATGTTGAGGGTGGTCATGGCCCGCACGATGGCCAGCATGGACTGGAGCGTGTTGCTGTAGATGATGGCGATGAACTCCAGGCATTCCTCCAGCGAGTAACCGTCCTGGTGGATGATCCTGGCCGGGGAAGATCACAGGCACGGGGCTGAGCTGGGTGCCGTGGAGCTGAGCCGCATGATGGGTGCACCCCACGGCGGTGGCAGGGGGCAGAGTCAGGCGCAGTGGGATGGGGCACCCCATGGCTGCAGTGTGGGACGGACACACTGCATGGTGGGCACGGCCAAGTGACCCCCCCTTGGCACTTACTTCATCTGCTTGACAATGGTGCTCTTCCCCGACTCCCCTGCTCCTGAGGGGGCAAAACACGGATCACAGTGGTGCCCACACCTTGGGCGCTCCCAGCTGGGCCCCGCGCTGGCCCACTGGGAACCCTGGTGCCTGACATGGCTGCGGGCACTGTTGGCTGTGCCAGGTCCACAGCTCAGGGCGTGCAGGGGGATTAACAGCCCGGCGCCAGTGGCATTAAGGTAAGGCTGAGCCGCTGCGTCTAATGGGATCTGCTGCGGCTCAGCCAGGGACACTGTCAGGAACCCACGGGAGGGGTTGGGGACACGGTGGCATCACAACCCCGCCACCCACCACCCAATGCCCCAAACTTGTGGCTGTGCAGCGGGATGTGTCCTGGGCCAGGCTGTGAGGACAGTGATGTCACCCCTGGCCCCACCACATACAGGACACCCCAGTCCTCAGGCACCACTGGGGGACTGGGAGGGACTGGGAGGGACACACAGGACAAGGGGGCTTCAGGGACAGACATGGGGTGGTGGTATGGGCTGCATGGGGGTCCCTAGGAGGGTGGGGCAGGGGTGCTGCCGGGGCGGGGTGCTGGTGGGTAGTGTTGGTGAAGGCTCTTAAGATGAATTGATTTGGGTTGGGGATACATGGAAACCAGAGGATCTTAGGGTGGATCTTAGGGTCTCATCTTCTTGTTGAGATGGTCTGTTGTGTTTGGGGTGCCTGGTAGGGGGTGTTGAGCAAGTTGGGATGAGCTGGTTTAGGGGATCCTGGGAATGGGGGGGCTGTTGGGGTGGCTGGTTGGGTTTGGGGTGCTGAGGGAGAGAGGAAAACATTGGGTGGCCTTTTGGGGGGGAGTGGTTGGTTTTAGCCATGCTGTGGGGTTCAGAGGACTGCTAGAGTGGGCTGACTGGGTTTAGGGGTGCTTAGGAGCAGGGGCCTGGGGACTGTTGGAGTGGTTGGGTTTAGAGTGGGGTCAGGGAAACTTTGGGTGGTTTATTGGGGAGGGGTTGGTTGTTTTTAGGGATGCCTGGGAGTGGGAGGCTGTTGGGGGCACTCCTGGGTTGTGCTGGTTTGGTTTAAAGGCGCTGGAGGCATCAGGGGAACATTGGGTGGGCTCTTGAGATGGGGAGGTTGGGTTTAGGGCTGCCTGGGAATGGGGGTGATGTTGGGGTGGGCTGCTTGGGTTTAGGGGTCCATCTGAGATCCAGGGGAATGTCAGATTGGCTGGTTGGGTTCGGGGACAGCTGTGGGGTGTGCTGGTTGGGTTGAGGGGTGCTGGTGGGTTTCAGGGGCTGTTAGGGTGAGATGCACAAAGGATAGGTACGTCCCCCAGGGCTTTGTCTCCCCCTTACCCAGCAGCAGCAGTTTGACGGTCCTGGCGTCCTTCTCAGCGTCTTCCTTGAGCTTCTTCTCCAGCTCTCGGGAATGCTTCTCCTCGGCACTGGCCCCGGCTCCCATCCTCGGCCCCGCCGCCCTGCGCTTCACCACTCTCTCCCTGGAGGTCAGCACCAAGATGGGCAACGAGCTCCAGCCCCCCGCCGCCTCCAGCGCTCGCTCCCGGTGCCCGCCGCCACCGCCGCCACCACCGCCACCCGGTGTGCCACAAGGACGGGGCCAAGGTCCCGGGGGGCCGCCTGCCGGGGGGCTGCGCTCAGCACCCGGGGCTTAAGCTGGGCCCCCCCGATAACCCCCTTCAATCTGCAGCGGGCTGAGCTCAGCAATCCCGTGGTTCCCGGTGTCAGCGCTTCTGCTGGGGGGGAGAGTGGGCAGCCTGACCAGCCCCCAGCTTTGCCCTCACCCCGGGGCTGGGGCAGTGACCCGGCCACCCTGGGGGATGTGGGACCCCTACCCAGCTCCAGCTCTGCTGTTGACCCCAGGGGTTTGGAAGTGGGGGGTGGGATGGTGTGCCTGCTGGATCTGGTCACGGTGGGAGCAAATGTTCCCAGTGTCCCCATCTCACCTGGTCATACACCCTGCTCTGGACCAGTGCCCACTGTCCCACCCCAGTAAGCCATCCCAGTGTCCCCAGGGGCACTCTGCACAGTGAGAGAAGGTCAGCCTCAGGCACCACACCCTGTGTCCCCAGGAACCCTTCCAGAACCCTCCAGTAATGTCCCCATGCCCCCAGGGTTCACTTCTTAGTGTGCCCAGGCACCCACCAGGACACTCCAGTGCCACCTCTGACACTCCGGTATCACCTCCACAGCGTCCCCAGGCCCTCCAGCAACACCTGCACGATGTCCTCAGGGACACCCGCATATGCACCCCAGGGTTTCCAAAGCCCTCCCCAGTAACGCTCCCCAGTGACTACAGAAGAAATCCCAGTGTCCCCAAGGAATTCCAGTTCCTCTGTGGGGACCATGTGTCCCCCCAATCCAAAAAAACCCTGCCCAACGTCCAGGGGCACTGCAGTGCCACCTCTGCGTTACCACCCCAACCGCAGCGAACCCCCCACAATGTCTCTGGGTCCCTCAGAGTGCCCTCCCAGTGCCCCCCTCTTCTGTCCCCAGTGCCCCCCACTGCCACCGTGGCCACCCCAGCAAACCCGAGTAGCCCCAGGAACACCGCGGTAACTCCCCGGTGTCCGCCCACCTCCGGTGGCTCCAGGCCTTGCCAGGACCTCCCCAACGACCCCACTTCAGGCCAGGGACCCCAGTTCAGCCGAGTGACCCCAGTTCAGCCCAGTGCCCCTCCGTGCCCCCGCCCGTCCCCAGCGCTGCCCGCACCGCGGCTCCCCTGCAGCGCCTCGCTCGGCCGCCAGAGGGCGGAAGCGCCCAGCGCATCCCCCAGTACAGCCCAGTGCTCCCAGTACAGCCCAGTGCAGCTCCCAGTACAGCCCAGTGCTCCCAGTACAGCCCAGTGCTCCCAGTACTGCCCAGTGCAGCTCCCAGTACAGCCCAGTGCTCCCAGTACAGCCCAGCACAGCTCCCAGTGCAGCCCAGTGCACCCAGTACAGCCCAGTGCAGCTCCCAGTACTGCCCAGTGCCCCCAGTACAGCCCAGCGCATCCCCCAGTACAGCCCAGTGCTCCCAGTACAGCCCAGTGCAGCTCCCAGTACAGCCCAGTGCTCCCAGTACAGCCCAGTGCTCCCAGTACTGCCCAGTGCAGCTCCCAGTACAGCCCAGTGCTCCCAGTACAGCCCAGCACAGCTCCCAGTGCAGCCCAGTGCACCCAGTACAGCCCAGTGCAGCTCCCAGTACTGCCCAGTGCCCCCAGTACAGCCCAGCGCATCCCCCAGTACAGCCAAGTGCTCCCAGTACAGCCCAGTGCATCTCCCAGTACAGCCCAGTGCTCCCAGTACAGCCCAGTGCTCCCAGTAGAGCCTAGCACAGCTCCCAGTACAGCCCAGCGCAGCTCCCAGTACAGTCCAGTGCTCCCAGTATGGCCCTGAACACTCCCAGTACAGCCCAGTGCTCCCAGTATGGCCCTGAACACCCCCAGTACAGCCCAGTGCTCCCAGTACAGCTCTGCCAGTGTACCCAGGAGTGACCCCAGCAGAGCCCCAGCAGCTCCTGTACTCTCACCAGTGCTCTCAAGACTGCCAGAGGAGCCCAGTGCCACCTGCATTACCCCATTCCTGAACAGAGTGCCCGGGTGCAGCCCAGTGCTGCCCACTCCAGCCCCGGCCACCCCTACAGAACCATTACCACCACCCCACCAGTGCTCCCAGTACCTCCCGGTACCAGCTCCCACTACCAAACCCTAATGCCTCAGTACTTCTCCTAGTGCCCCCAGTACTGCCCAGCACCAACCTCCAGTGCGCCCGGTACTACCCCCAGTACAGCCCAGAGCCTTTCAGCACCGACCCCAGTGCCTCCTGGAACTACTCAGAGGAGCCTGGCACCACCCCTGTATCCATCAAAGTGGTCCCAGTGTCATCCACCACCACCCTCAGTGCCCTCTCTCCCTGCTCCATGCCCCCAGTACCACCAAGCACCAGCTCCCAGTACCATATCCTGGTGCTCCAGCACTTTCCCGTGCCCCCAGTACTGACTCTGAGTGCTCCCAGTGCCTTCAGCCACCAGCCCAGCCCAGCGTACCCCAACACCCACTACTGCCACCTCCCCTCACCCCTGTCCTGCCCCCCAGCAGCAGCGACCCAGTGCTCCCCCAGGGGCAGCCCTGCGTGCCCTGGCAGGGCTCAGGGGATTACGTGGTGGGGGCCAGGTCCGTCCCCTACAGAGCACACGCAGGCGCCTGCGTCTGTCCCAAAGCCAGTGTTTATTTGGGAGTGCCCCCGGCTGCAGCAGCGGGCACTTACTCAGCCCTGGTCACCCCTGCGTTTCCCATGTACAACTATTTACAACCCCCACACCCACCGGGGTGCCCCGAGGGGGGGGCTGATGGGCTGGGTGCCCCAAACACCCCTGGGTGCCGCTGTCACCAAGCACCAGCCGCTGCTCGAGGTTTCACACCAGCACGGCCCCTTCTCCTTCCCTTCTCCACCTCAAGACCCCGGGGCCAAGCCCCCACTGTTGCCTGAACACCTCGGTCCTACCTTGAGGTCCCATCTCTCCCCCTCCCCAAGCCCCCAGGGAGGGGACAGAGCCATGTACCCTCGCCCCACAGCCTCCTCCTCCTCGGCTTGCCTGGCGGTCTACAGCTTCCCCACAGAAAGCGCTCGCTCCTCCATAACCCTGTGGGGAAACTGAGGCACGAAGGTATGACGGCCATGCCCAGCTTGCAGTGGGCAGACCTTGTCTGGCACTGCCTCCCCCCGTCTCCCCTCCCCTGCCCTCCCCAGGGCATCATCCTCTCCCACACCAGAATCTCCATCCCCCAGCACGGCGCTGTGCCCCAGCTGTGGGGACAGTGGCTGTGGTGACCCGTGGTCCCTGCACAACAGGATCTGGGGCTCCTTGGCAGGGGGGAAGACAGCAATGGTGGCTGGAGCCACCTCGGGCGTCCCTGCTCCTCCCCAGGGCTGGGAGGTGAGGGTCACACCGCCCCAGTGACTATGTACAGCCTACAAATAAATACCACCTCCCGTGGGAGGGGGAAGCGCGTGTGTCCGCGTGTGTGTGTGCGTGGATGTGTATATATATATATATATATATTTATTTATAGATATTTTTAATATTAAAAGGGGGGAAAAATAGACCACTGTGCTAGCAAAGTCCCTGACGATGGTTTCATGTATGCCCATAGGTCTCTGGCTGGTGATTCCGGCGGTTTCGAGGTTTCTTCTGGTCCTGCTGCTCCTTGGCTTTGAGGCCAGCCAGTGGCTGCGGGGGGCTGGCGGCCGTGTGCCGCCAGTAGCCCTGGCAGTACTGGTCCAGGAGTCCCATTTCGGGCTGGCTGAGGAGCTGCAGCAGGTCCTGGTAGCGGGGAGTGGGGGCACCCGGCAGGCCAGGGGGGGTCTCCGCCTGGACCAGCACGGCGTGGACGGCGCGGCTGCTGAGGACGCGGAGCTGCACCTTGGTCACCGTGTGCTTGAAGTTGTTCTCGGTGGCGGTGCAGGAGTAGAGGCCGCTGTCGCTGAGCTGGAGGGCGCGCAGCAGCAAGCCCTGCTCCGTGCGCAGCACCCGGCCCTCCACCCGCAGCTGGGGGCGAGAGGGGGCACGGCTCAGCCGGCTGGCGCCCGGCACCCCCGGCACCCCCGGAGCGGCGCCCTGCCCTACCTCTTTCCGCCGGTCGCTGTTGTCCTTCTGCAGCAGCCACTTGACGCTGGCCTGGGGCGAGCGGGGCTGGCACTCCAGGAAGGCTGTGCTGCCCTCCACCCCGTACTGCACGGCCTCCACCGTGTTCTTGTTGGCTGCAGGGGGGCCATGGGCAGCCAGGTCATCCCCACCCCACTGCACTGCTCCCCTGCCCACCTATCTGCAAGGGTGGGTGTCTGTCCATCCATCCCTCCATCCATCCCTCCATCCATCCATCCATCCATCCATCCATCCATCCATCCATCCCTCCATCCACCCATTCAAATCTGTTCCATCTCCTCCCTCACATATGGATCTATCCATCCATATTCCATCCCCACTGTATCCATCTACCCATCCATGTTCATCCTACTCCCCAACGGATCCATCCACCCATCCACCCACCCATCCACCCATCCATCCATCCACCCATGAACCGACCCATTCATCTGCGCTTGTTCTCATCCCCACTGTCTCCACTCATCTACGTTCATCTTCCTCCCTAAAACATCTATCCACTCACCCACCCACCCACCAATACACCCACGTTACCTTCGCATACATCCACCCACAAAACCATCAACCCACCAGGGAATCCCCGTGTCCCCACCTCCCGCCCTGTGCCCTCAGCCTCCCCTCCCAGCTGCCCCATGCTGCAGGGCCTTGCCCCAGACCCCACTCACCATTGGAGTTGTAGCCGCGGCACTGCCGGATGGGGTTGCCGTGCCGGATGTCCTGCCGCCGGCTCCGCCTGTGGGGAAGTGGGAGGTGAGAGGGGGAGCCTGGAGCTGGGGGGGTCACTCCCTGACCCTCTCCCTGGCCCCCCCTGTACCTCTTGGAGGAGGCGGAGTAGCGGGTGCAGGCGCTGCCATCCCAGGCACAGTACGGATCCCGGGCCAGGCAGCAGTCGGCACAGGCTTCCCCGTACACGTCACAGCGGTGCAGGGCCAGGTGGGTCACGCCGACGGCCGAGGACACATACAGCTGTTGCTGTTGGGGACAAAGAGGACAGGGTGAGATGCTACGTCATCCCCACTGCACCAGGGCCCCTGCGTGCCTCCTGTTCCAGTGCTGTGGTGACGCTAGGCAATGCCACAGCTGGGCCTGTGGTGGGAACTGCCCTCCCAGCCCCCTGCCACGTGCTCTGACTCACCCTCTTGGAGGAGATGGTCATTGTCTTGATGGGTGCTGGCACCTGGATGAGAGCAGGAATGAAGAAGATGGAGGGGTGACTGCTTGGACTGACACTACAGCCCTGGGGTGGGCACCCCAGACCCCCCACAGGCAGCTGGAGCAGGCAGAGCAGGCAGGGGGAGATGTGAGTGGGCAGCAAGCAGGAGGACCAACGCCTGGAGTCCATCCAGAGCTGGCCAAGAGGTGGCTGCTGTCCCAAGGGACTGGCTGGTGTCCCAGGGAGTGACTGGTATCTCAAGGAGCTGGCTGGTGCCCCAAGGGGCTGGGTGGCTGGGTCAAGAACACTCAGCAGAGTGGAGGACATGCCAGCCCTTACCTTGAACACTTCAATCTCCTCCAGCATGAGCTCCTCTGTCTCCATGTCATCCCGGGGGAGCACGATGACCTTCTGCACGGTGCCCCGGTCTGCAAGACATCACAGTGCCCACGTGCTCAGTGCTACCCCTGGGCACCTGTGCCCTCCCTGCCTGGAAAGGGGGTCCCTGCTGGGGCTGCGGGAAGGAAGGATCCCCAAAGCCCATCCCCATCTCTCTCCTGCTGTGGCAGGTAGCTGTGTGCCAGCTCAGGGGTGCAGTGTGCCAGCTCAGGTCACCACCTGTGCCTAGAGACTGCCACCACCCGGGGCAGCATGGGGAGAGGCAATAGGGCAAGAGAAGGACCAGGATGGATCATGGGGGCTCTGAGATGCACGTTAAGAGCAAGGGAAGCACTGGCCTGAATGACAGAGCTCCCAGGATGGGCACTGAGGTCTGGAAAGGACAGGGCTGGATGTCAGTGCCTCTAGGATGGGCACTGGGCAGGAAAGGCACAAGGCTGGATGATGATGGACTTAGCAGGGGCAATAGGAAGCACACTGGATGCATGCTGTGTCAGGAAAGGATGAGGCTGGATGATGAGGCCCCTGGGACAGGCACCAGGAGAGGGGGAGGACCAGGCTGGATGGTAGAATCCCTAGAATGGGAAGTAACATGCCGGATCGCTGGCTTCAGGGATAGGAGCTGAGTTAAGGGAAGGACCAGGCAGGACAGTAGGGTCTGTGGGATGGCATCAGGACAGGGAAAGAACAGTCTGGAGCCTTGAGGAGGGGCAGGGATCTCAGGGGGTCAGACTCAGCCCCTCACCCCACTCTAGCGGTGGAGGGCACCGTGCTCTGGCCAGCCCTGGTGGTGCCCGCGCCCTCCGGGGCCGCGCCGGAGCATGCTGCGTTCCCCGCGGTGCGCGGCGTGGGTACCTGTGCCCAGGAAAAGCACCTCATAGCGCCCGTCTGCCGCGTCCACCTGGTCCACGGCCACGGTGGTGAAGCGGTAGTTGACGTTGGTGCGGACCACCAGCGGCTGGCGGTGCGTGGGGTACACAGCGTGGTACATCAGCGGGTGCGCGCGCATGAAGTTGATCACTTCGTCCGGGTAGTCCTTGGTCGACTTCATGGACGGGGTGAAGGTCCCCCCGGGGCACTGTGGCACGAACGTCACCAGCGCTCGGTGAGTCGGTACCCCAGCACAGGCCTGCGGGTGCCGGCTGCCTGGCAGGCACTGGATCCCCTCCCCGTGGTGCCTGGGGGGTACTTACAGTGCCCGGGCGGGGGTAGGGCATTTTCCCTGTGTAGGGCATCCACTGGTAGTTGGGTCCCTCCTTGTGGGCAAAGGGCCCGTTGAAGACCATGCGGATGTCAGCCATCGAGTAGACACACACGGCAGAGCCCTTGAAGACTGACCTGGGGGGAAGGACCTGCTGCCACCCTTTGTCATGGCATTGCCGGGACACCCACCCAGCCGGGACCCCCTCCTCTGCTGCACCGTGCCAGGAGGGTCAGCACTCACCCCGAAGCGGAGAACACGGCGTAGATAACAGGGTTCTTGGTGTCCTGCGTCTGCTGGATGAAGACGTCCTCTTGGGACAGAAAGACGGAGGTGTCACCATGGGGAAGGTGGGCAGGGACACCAGGGCACAGGGAGAGCAGTTACCCATGGAAGAGCAAGAAGCAGGGGGCAGCAAGGGGGTCCCCAGCTCTGCCCAGGGTGCCCCCCGAGCCTGCAGGGGCAGAGAAGGCTCCCATCCTTCTCCTTGCACACTCACGGAGCTCATCGAAGTGCGTTTCAATTCCATCAGGTCCTGGCACAGAGCAGACGAGCCGGGCCTTCAGGAAGGTGCTCCACTTGTTCACAAGGCAGCAGTGGCCCCCGTCGTCATTCTGCAACAGTGAGACCCCTGTGCTCGGCCCTGCCCATCCCCCTGCCCACTTCCCTGCCCGCTCCCCTGCCCGCCCTCTGCTACACCTACCAGGCAGATGCGCCCAATGCGGGAATAGACCCCGGGACTCAGTGGGGCATCAGCTGACTTCTCTCGGAAGAAGAAATAGAGCTTGTCATCATTCCTCTCACTGCTGTCAGGGATGAGCTGGGCACGGACAAAGGCTGGGTCTGGAATGGCACAGCACAGCATGGCACCATCAGCCCAGTGGCACCCCCGCTCCATGCCATGGCAGGATGCTGAGCCCCCCTGTGCTGCAGCATCACCCCACTCCTGGAAAAGCACTGCTGTGGTCACAGGGCAAGAGCCGCATCTGAGGAACTGGGTGTCTCTTGTGATCCCTAGTGCACCAGGAGAGGCTTGAAGCATCCCTGAGGTCCCTGGGAGCATCCCTGAGGTCCACAGGTTGAAGGATTACATCAGCTCTATGAGCAAGGTGGTGGGAACCAGTCTTCCCCCCAGGAAGGAACCACACAGCATGGAAGCTTCTCAGGAAGCTTCTCCCTGCCATCCATCAGCCGGTGCCCAGCCTGCGCTGACAGCTCCCCCTCTTCAGGTTACCACCCCGCTGGCTCCCCGGCCCGGCAGGATCATCCCATCTGCTCTGCTCTGTTTACTCAGCTGCTGCCCTGCAGGCAGGGGTGCTCCGAGGGGGGCAGGATGAACGTTTGGGGTCACCGACTGCAGGCGACACGGTTGACATCTCAGCGCTGCAGAAACCCATGCACAGACAGCAGCAGAGCCAGCCCCATCTCTCACCAGCTGTCTGCTCCCACCGCCCAGCAAAGCTCCAGACATGTCTGTCACTGCCCCACACAGCTATCCCTGCTCTTGGGCCTGCACACCCGCACATCCATCCGTCCATCCATCCACTCACCCATCCACCCATCATCAATTCATCCATCATCAATTCTTCCTTCCATCCATCCACCCACCCACCCATCATCAATTCACCCATCTATCCACCCATCATCAATTCATCCATCATCAATTCTTCCTTCCATCCATCTATCCATCCATCCATCCATCATCCATCATCAATTCATCCATCATCAGTTCTTCTATCCATCCATCCAATCCATCCACCCACCCATCCATCATCAATTCATCCATCAGTTCTTCCTTCCATCCATCCACCCACCCACGCACCCATCATCAATTCACCCATCTATCCACCCATCATCAATTCACATATCATCAATTCTTCCATCCATCCATCCATCCATCCATCCACCCATCCAATCCATCCACCCATCTATCCACCCATCATCAATTCATCCATCATCAATCCTTCCATCCATCCATCCATCCATCCATCCATCCATCTATCCATCTGTCCATCCATCCATCCATCCATCCATCCATCCATCCATCCATCCACCTGCCCATGCTGGCTGCTGTCTCTGTCCTGGCAGAAGGATGCAGTGCCACATGACAGGTGTCATCTCCAGGGCTGGAGCCATGGGGTTCCCAGGGCACCTGGACCAGTGGCACCTGAACTCACCATTGAGCCAGCGGGAGTTGTACTGGTCTGTCCTCATGGCCGTCTGCTTGCCCATGGTGCGGAAGATGGCTGCGTCCGTGCCCATGAAGTCGATGTAGACGCCAGCATAAAGCTCTTCATCTGCAGAGGGCAGAGGTCAGCCAGGAACCCCCACCTCATCCCATCCACCCACCTTCTTCAACTGCCAGCCCCAGACCTGGCCAGTAGCCACCAAGCAACCAAGAGCCACTGCCTGTGACCATTCCCGAGGGTTCTGGAGGGGTGGCACTGGTCTGTAACCACAATCCCCACCTCTGCTGGGCCAGGTGCCTGGCCAGCTGGAGCAGGCAGGGGTGGCAGAGCAGGAACCCTGCTCCTGGTGGGAGCAGTTGTTCCATCCCACCTGCATATTCCCTCTGCCCAGTGCAGGAAGCACTGGCACCAGGGAGCCACAGGACTCACTTATTAATGCAGAGACGGTGTCTACTTTGGGGTCGTAGGAACACTTCCCCTTGCCTGACTCCAGCTTGTCTGGCTCCAGGTAAAAGATATAATCCTGGAGAAGGAAGCAAATAGAGCAGCTGGTTAGACTTTCCCCCCTCCATTCGTGAGACAGCTCCCAAAGCCCACCAGGAGAGGCAGCCCGCTCCAGGATGGCGCACTGCAGCGAGGATGGATGCGGAGGGACCACACAAGGGGTCTGCAGGTCTCCTGAGATGCTGAAGCTCCTGTGAGCGACTCCTCCAACAATGATGGGTGCTTCTCCATGCCCTCCACCACTTGGAGACTTGGCTGAGCCAGCAGGCTGAAGTGGGGCATCCATCCCCCAGGTCTGGGACAGCCCCCTCTGACTGCCTCTTCACTCCAGCTGGCCGTGCTGCACATCGCCGCTTGCCCAGCTCCAGGTCACACAGTTCCAGCAGCTCCAGCAGGCAGGGTTTGGCCTGCAGCACAGCTCGGCACAGCTTGGCACAGCTCGGCTGCTGGACCCACGGTACTTCTCTCGCCTGGGGCCATTTTCCAGTGCTTTTCTTCACACAGTGAGATGCTGTGTCTGCTCCGTGGGATGCCTCCTCACTGTCACTTTTGCCTTCCCCGTGGCCATCCCTGGCACCACCACACATTCCCAGCCAGGAGCGAGACTCCCCTTCTGGAAACACACTCAAAATCCTCTGCCAGTGCTGGCTGGGGGCACACAGGGACAGGCTGGCCCAGCTGGGTCTCTGGCATAGGGACGACCTTGAGCTGAGACAAAGCAGCAGCACAGGAGCATCCATGGGGAGGCTGGGCATGGGAGGGACCTTGAGCAACCAAACCGGACAGATGCCCACTGGCCCTGTGTCCTGGATTTGGCACATGCGTGATGGACATGCTGACAGCCACCCTCCACTGAGAGGCCAGCAGGGTCCTGGCAGAGCCCCGGCTCTGGGAAGAACAGGAGGGGGTGAGGGGCTGGGATCTCACCGTGGGCATCTCACACTGGTGGGTTTGCTCACACCAGCTCCTCCTGGAGCACGCAGGCCCAGAGATGGGCACAGCCATGTGTCACCATCCTCATCACTGCACCGCGCAGTCTGTGCCACCATCACCATCAGTAACGCCTCTGCCCAACGCTGGCCCCGCTCCTGAGGTGGGCAAATGCCTCTCATGGGCAACCTCTCTCTCTCCAGCATAGCCCTGGCACCGGCTGCACCACCTCACCCTCCTGGTCAGGCAACACAGGAGCCACTGTGGTGCTGGCACTGCTGATCGGCTAATGCACCTTGAAATGCACCGGAGCTGCCAGGAAGCACACGCCGGCAGCCCGCAGGGAGCTCCTGCTAGGACACACACCCTCTCCCCAGCAGGGAGAGAGGAATCGAGGTGACCCGAGGGGGCTAAAATGGCAATGGCGTTTTCCCAGCTGGCACTGGGGAATCGGCAGCAGGAGCTGCCCGCAGGTGGGGAGACGCTCGCTGCCAAGCATCACCCTTTGCCCCGACCACCCGAGGGGCTGGGGGAGCCCCAGGCTGCACCGGGGTGCCCGTGTCCCCCACGCTCCCCAGCCCATGCACTGACCCATGTTAGTCCGGAGGGGAGAGGCTCGAGGGTGACACTGTCAGGGTGGGCTGCACACTGGGGTGTTCCCAGAAGCCGGGGATGCTGTCACCTCCCTGAGTGCACTTGCCTGCCAGGATGACACAAGTTCCTCTTGGGGCAAGGCGAAGCAGCTGCTCAGTAATGTTCCTGTGGGCCCTACCCAAACACCTTCTTGCACATCACTTCAGCATCCTCCCCTGAATCATCCCAAGCCCTGTGGCTCTGCCGACACACAGTCCCACTTCCAAGGGACACAGCAAGCCTGGAGTCAGGCAAAGCCAGCGGTGGGTGGAGAGCCACCATCCCTGACAGTGTCCCCCACGGGGGGGATCCTACGTGGACCAGGAGGAAGGAGTTAGTGAGAGAAGGAAAGCCGACGCCAGGCCGGTGGCCGGGAGGTGCTGTGCTGAGAGGGAAGGGGATGGCGGGGATGCCCACGGCACGGGGCGCCCGGCCCAGGGGTCGGAAGCATGCCAGTGGGATGAGGGAGCCCGCGGCTCTGGCATGCCCCTGGGGAGAGGTGGGCACGGCTGCGGCGGGCTCCCAGACCGGTTCCCACCTTGCTCTGTGCTGGTCTCGGGCTGAGGGGGCTGTCGGTGGATCTGCTTTCCCGGCCTCCCGGCTGGCTCGGCGGAAACCCCTGGGGAAAAGGAGCAGGGCAGAGAGTTAGCGCCAGCAGGGGAAGGACCCCCAGGGCAGGGGTGAGCAGGGCACCCCAAGAGCTGGGGTGATGGATGCCCATTGAGCAGTAGCACTGCTGTCCCCCTGGGTTCCTTGATGCTCCAGGCTGGGCTGGCCTCCAGCAGGAGCTTCTGCAGGATGGATCCTGCCCTCTCCCACAGAACTGGGGTGCCCTAGCATGGGGTAGGAGAGAGAAGAAAGATGGCTGCCCGCAAAAATGGCACCTGCCACCTTGTTCCTCCTGTGCCGATGAGCAATGCCTCAGCATCAAAGGTATCAGCACCACGGGGTCACTGGAACGCTTCCAGACTGCCACTGGCTCTGCTGGACAACTAGCACTGTCCTCAACTGCACTAGCACCCTTGGTCCTCCTCATATGCTGCCAATCCCCAGTCCAGTCCCAATCCAATCCCAATTTGGAATGGCCTGAGCAGCATCCACCTCTCTCGGTGCCTGTGCCAGGCTTGGGGGCTCTGAGGCAGACGCCCGTCCTTCATATCCAGCGCCGTGATCCTCCCTCAGTTTGGGCTGGCGGCTCCCTCTCCAGCCTCAGGAGAAGACACAGCCTGGGACCTGTCACCCCAGTGTGGAGGGGACAGACACCTCACAGGGCTTGGGACCTCTGGGATACTCATGCTGCTCCTTGCAGAGACTGGCTCCCTCCCAGGGCTGTCCTGAAAATGTTCCTCTGTCTGCCACACATCCTGCCTGGTGGCACGCAGCTCTGATGCCACCCTCTCACTGCACGTTGTGGTCCTTGGCGCTGGGTGACATCTATCCGGGGTTGTTCCTGACACGGCCACACGCGCTGGCACAATCCCTGCAGGGTTCTCCCTGTGCAGCACCGGTGCTGGCATGGTGCCAGGCATCCTTGGAATCCACGGTGAGGGGCTCAGCAGCCTGGCAGCAAGTGGGAAGCTGGGTTGACACGTCCCTCATCCCAGTGGAGATCCAGCAGTGGCTGCAGCCAGCAGGGCGGGAGGGCACGTTGTGTGGAAGCTGCCACCAGAGTACAGCCAGAGTTCCAGCGTGAAGAGAAGTCCTTGGTCTGTGGAGACGGCTTGGCCCCGCTCAGCAGCACAACACCATTAGCCACGGTCACCCCAGCCTGCCCTTGCCCCAACCCTCAGCCCCCCAACCTCCCCCACCAGCCAGCAGAGCCGAGCCAAGCACCCACCCCACCGCAGTCCCGTGGTGGCTGTGCCAGCACCACGGTACCGGGCACCAGCTCAGCACCCCAATCCCTCCCGCCCCTCACCTGGGCTTTGCGCCCGCGGTTGACGAAGGCACAGATGGGGTTGTAGGCGCCAGTGCCGCACACGTAGAGGTGTGTCCGGTTCCAGGGCTGGATCAGGCGGATGAAGTTGCCGCACTCCCCCTGGGAAGCAGAGGAGAACGTGTCAACCCAAGCACGGGGGCTATAGGTTGTGGTGGGGCCATGGCTGGTGTGGGCACGGGATGGAATGGGTCACTGGATGGCGTGTGGCAGGGGACAGCACGGATCAGGCGTTGGCATGGGCCACGGGCTGGCAAGCTGGAGGGCCCGGCCCTGGCTGGAAGAGGAAGCAGCATGGGAAGCTTAGCCTCCTACTTGCCCAGGAAGCTCTCCAGGACGTGCCTGGCTGGAACAGAATGGGTGACAGCACACTGCAACACCCTGGAGTGCCACCCCATCTCGACACGGCTGTACATGCTGGGGGACAGCTTTTCCAGGGTAGGACGCAGGGACATGAATCCCCCCCAGTGCCAGCCACCAGCCCCACTCCACTGCCAGAAGGGGGTTCATGGTGGCTACTCACATTGCTGTTCTTGCCTGACAGGATGCACTCCTCGATCCTCTGCTGGGACGCGGGCCAATGGATCTGTGGAAACACCAACCTGGGGAGACCAGGACTCCCACCTGGCCCCACCACTGCCCCACCAGCATCAGTTATGCCCATCGAGCTCTTGCCCTGGCATCCAAAAGGCCTCCAAAGAGCCCAATTGCCCCCTTCCACCCGCTCCCCCCCGCCCTGTGCCGGCAGCTTACGATGAGGGGCTCGCGGTTGATGTCGTGGAGGTCCAGCGAGAGGACGTAGTCCTTGCTGCCCACATACATGCGGTCGTGGTCCTCGTCCTTCAGCAGGATGCGGTAGTCACTGGAGTTGAGGAGGAAGTTGAAGAAGTGTGCTGTGCCCGTCGCCTTCAGCTCTACAGGGGGAAAGGGGAAGGTGTCAGTACCCCAGGGACCCCCGTCGTCCCCAGTGTCACCCCTGAGTCCAAGCCTGGGCCCAGCTGGAGGGCACCCCGTGAGAAGAGGTGCCCACTGCCTTCCGGTCCCTTGCTGCCCACTTTCCACTCCATGAGCACCATGACACTGCCACCTCCACGCAGGACATGGCACAAGGACAGAGATGCTCGTGGCCAGTTGGGACAACCAAGAGTGGCCAGGAGAGAAATCATCAGGACCTGGGCTCAGGAGATCCAGCACACCACAGCAGGGAGTGGAGGTTGCCATTGAGGTAGGGCAGGAGGCAGGGGCTCTCTGCCACCCCAGCCCAGAGAGCACAGCTCCCAAAATCTCCAGCATCATCCCTCTCCTGCACTGTGACCCCATGTTCCAGCCAAGCCTCTGGCTCCTAGGATGGGGGAGCTGGGACCCCAAGGAATCAGCTCCAGGGAAGAGGATGAGCCTCCCGCCCTGCACACCCCATCCCCCCTTGGAAAGTTATTTTTAGCCTAAGTGTGGGAGCAAGGAGTGAAAGAGGATAATGAGGGTCATGAATATTCACAAGTGCAATGAGGCAGCCAGATGGAAGGCAGAAGTGCTGCAGATGATGTGGGCCGGTGCCAAGAACCACGTGGCAGGGGCCAGGGCACGAGTAAGACAGAGCACCCTGCCCCACAGGACACAATCTGCCCTGGAGGCCACCTCTTTGGAGATGCCACTCTTGGGAGGTGCCACTCCCCTTGGAGGTGTCACCCTCTTTGCATAACCACCCCCAAATATCAGATGCCACCTCCACAGGATGACATCTGCCCTGGATGCCACCCCTTTGGATGCCTCTCTAAGCCTTCAGGTGCCATCCCCGTGGGACGTCATCTTCCCCATATGCTTCCTTTTGGAGGTGCTGCTCTCTTAGGGCGCCACCAACAGCCATTGGATGCCACCTCCACGTGATGCCATCTGCCTCTGAAGCCAACCCCTTTGGAGATGCCACTCTTTGGATGCCACAAACAACCATCAGATGCCACCCTCAGCCACTGGCTGTCACCCTCATGGGATGCCATCTGCCCCAGATGCCATACTCTTCGGAGTTGCCATCCTCTTTGGACGCCACCAACAGCCATCGGATGCCACATCCACGACACACCGATCCAGTGAGCACCCTCACCCTGTGGAGTTTGTCCTTTCGTGCAGAGGGGTGCCCTGTGCAGGCACGGGGAGCAGCTCTGGGGACGCCCCTTCCCGGAGAGGGGTGGAGCAGGGTCCCGCAGGTCAGGGTCAGGAAGCATCACACCGGCTTCCAGGCAGCGCCGGGCAGGGCTCCAGCAGCCAGCTGCCATTCCCAGCGGGAGACCAAGTGCCTGCCGATCTCCTTGACCTCCCGGCCGCACGAGGGACTGGAACGTCCCACGGGTGGGGTCCTTTCCCACCCAGGGCACCCGCTCTGTTCCCCGGCTGGCAGCGGTGCTTGCCAGTCCCGCAGCGGGGCACCCGCGCAGCTGCCGGAGCCGCTCGGCCGTGGCAGCGAGGCCAGCGCTCACACACAGCGTGGGAACCGCCCGAGCGGGATCGGCGTCATGGGGTGTGACACGAACCTCCCCCGGCCCGGGGGCCTGCCCCTCTGCCGGGGCTGGACGGACGGGAGCAGCGCGGTGGGCAGGCGGAGGGGCTGGAGTGTGGGCTGCAGGCGGAGGGGCCGTGGCAGAGGTGCAGTGGAACAGTGCCATGGATGGGGGGCCAGGGGGCCGCTCACCCACCCACCCACCCAGCCACCCGCGGCAGGCTCCTCCTCCCGCCTGGCCCATCTGGGCTCCAGATGCTCCCTGTTGCTGGTGCTGGCTCACATGCCACCCATGGCGTCCCCAGCCTGTCCTGGAGCGGTCCCCGCCTGTGCCGTGGCACACTGGGGCTGGTCGCTGCCTGTCCCATGTCCCGAAGCTGCCCCACGGGCCCATACAGTGTGAGTGTGCGGGTGTGTGCCCCACTGGTGCTTCCTTCAGAGCCGTGCTGGTGCCGCTGGGCACCGAGCTCGGGAGCCAGGAGAGGGCAGGGTGGCTCTGGCACTGGGTGACACAGGCACGGCAGAAGAGCTCGGCCCCAGCTGCCAATGACGGAATCGCGTGCCCAGGCTTCCCACTCAGGACAGAGACACCGGGAGCAGGCAGAGACAGGGATGGCAATGGACTGGACAGGGGCCCCCATGCCAGGACAGCCCCTCATCTGCCATCCCTGCCCAGCCTGGGGACGCCAGCACCAACATCCCCGGGATCCCGGAGCGCCAGGACGCTGGAGGTGGAGGGTTCCATGTCAGTGATAGCCTCAAATATCCCACATCCATTAGGATGGGCGTCTCCAGGGCTTGGCAGGGGACAGGGCCAGTAGCACAAAGCGCCCTGGCCCCCCCGCCGGGGGCTCCATTCAGCCCCCCACGGCCCAGCGATCAGAGGGGGCACTCCCAAAGCAGGGCGGTGACGGACCCGCTGCCCCGTAACGCCCTCTCCAAAGAGGGTGGCGGGGCGGGCAGGACCCTGCCACAACCTCTGACCTCCCAAGCCTCCATCGCACTGCCTAATCCCCCAGTGTCACCGTGCCCGCCCCCAGCAGCCATGGGGTGTCCCTGGGGATGGAGCGGGGCAGGGGCCCCGGCCGGGCTGGAGAAGCCGGCTCATTAGCCGATGCGCCCCAACGAGCATACTCCCTCCTGCATCGCCATTGCCAATCCCGGCACCGGCAGAGCTTCCCCGGCTGGACGGGAGCCTAATCCTATTTTAATTGCCGAGCACCGGAGCCAGGAGCCGCTCGGCATCACAGCCAGGGTGGCCCCCCTGGGGACCGTCCCCTCACAGCATTCCGCGGAGCCCCCACCGAGCCCCCCGGGACTCTCCTGCCCGCAATCGTTTCGTGTCCTTGGGCGTTGAGCTGTAATTACCCCGCGCCCTCGAGTGATGCCGGCGGCCAGGAGCCCAAGGGCTGGCAACAAGGCGCGATGCTCTGCTCTGCCCGCGGCACCCCCGCCCGACTGCGTGCTCTGCAAAGCCAAATTCCCCCTGCAATGCCAATTTCGGCCTGCATTCCCAGCCCCGGCAGCTGTCCACCTTTGCTGGCTGTCACCACTGGCCCCCATCGGGCAGGGGTGAGTGGTCCCTATTTATCACCCACTGGCACGGAGACCGGTGCTGATCTCCGAAGCAAAAAGGAGATTTTGGGGGTTCTCGATAAACCGAGCACCCCGAGGGACTCCTCACCCCACCCCAGCCCCCCAAATCCTCCCGACACCCCCAAACATCGCCAGAGCACCAGCACGAAGAGTTAATGCCATTACGACCCGAGCGGGTCACCTCCCCAGGTGCACCATCACTGCATTCCCCAAAACCAATTACAGGCGCTCTCACCTAATTAGATTCTAATTATAGGCTTGTAGCGCATTCAACATAATTAGCATGTAAATTACACGGCGTGTTTATATTCAATAACCGCACTCCCGCCCCCCTTACCCCCCCCCACCCCGGCTGGCGGAGCCAGCGCCTATCGGGAGCCCTTTCTTTGCATGGGGGAGAATGAATTCACTTTAAATGCCGATGGAGAAGCCCAGAACTGATCCCAAGGGAGCCTGGCACAGCAGGGATAAATCCCATCTCCATCCTGCAGTGTTTTATCCCAAAAATTTAGAAGCGTGCCCCAAATTCTGATTATGTTCCCTACTAATTTTTTCCCCTGCTTGAAATTTGAGATGCAGCTTTTTGGGTACGCGTCAGAGGGGCAGGATGGGGAGCAACGCCGGGAGAGGGATAGGGGGCTGGATGTGTCCCCTCTCGTGGTTAAAGCACTTGTTGTTATTGGGGCTGATCAAAGAGCTGGGTGGGTCGTCCGATGAAAGCAGAATTGCTTATTTGTTTGAGCGTCACTCCGCTACCCCTTGATGGGTTATTTATGATGTAATTAAGCTAATTACATGTAATAAGAGAGTTTCCGTGGCCCCCAGCCAAGCTCTTTTCCCATTTAACCGATTCACAGGTGGGAGGAAACCGAAGCTGCCTTGCAGGGGCTTGGGAGATGAAATGACTCCTGTTCCCGCTTGCTGCCTTCCACCCCCGATCATCTCCAGCCCCCCTGGAGCATCGCCCCGTGCCGGCAGGGGACAGGTGCTGCAGCCGCCCGGGTCAAATCCCTCGGGATGAAAGAAGCGCCGGCCGGGTGCTCCCCGCAGCCATCGCAGCCCGGCCCGTTGGGCGCAAGCCAAAAAAAAAAAAAAAAAAAAAAA
>VZTE01001503.1:1612989-1656499 GCA_013397775.1 Eulacestoma nigropectus
GGCAGCAGGACACACATGGCAGGCGCTGACGGAGGGGAAAGGGCTGCCGGAGCAGGACGGGGGTGAGTCCCAGGTGGCCAGGCTAGAAATTCCTCAGCCTTCCCTAGAGCTCGGATTTACCCCATGGCGATGAAGATGGCCCCGCCGGGCAGCAGGGAGCTTGGGGCATGTCTGCTCTCAGGAAAGCATCCCGGCGCTCGGCCGCAGGGAGGGAGCAGCGTACCTCCCAACCGGGGGGCTGTCTGGACAGACCTGCCCCCTCCTCCCACGGCCCAGGCATCCACCTCTCCTCCCCACAGGAGACATGAGGGAGGGGAGGCGTTTGGCAGAGGGTAAACTGAGGCACGGTGAGGGTTGCCTCTCCCCGTTTCATGGGTCAGGACGTGGCGGCTCTGGGATTCCCAGCCACAGCTCATCTGGAGCCTCAGGAGCTGGTGGGACCACGCGGCTCCTCTGCTGCCTGACGGGCACTCAGTGCTCGGAGAGCCCTCACCGCCTCCGCCGGATGGCGATCTGCCCGTGGGAGCAAGGACATCCCGGATCCTTCCCGCGCGCCCGGGCAGGTGGCGTCGGGTGTCCGCAGCTGCGAGCCGCCTTTCATCCCCTTCCAGGCCGGGGCTCGCTTTCCGTCACCTGCTGCCCTCCCGGACGGAGGCCAAGAGCCCGCGGGCAGGGCCGATGTGCGAGACGTGGCCGCTCTGCCCGCACGTCCTCCGGCTGGAGGGGGGGCAGCGAGACGCCCGAGGCAGCATCCTGCCCCACGCACCCCGCTGCCAGCTGCTCGGCTCAGGGTGGGCACGGCTGGGATGGACCCTGGCAAAGCCCCAGTCCAGAGACAGCCGCTCCACGCACTTTCCCTGCAGAAGTTCCCGTTGCCTTCAGCCGCTGCAGTCAGCGGGAAGAGCGGGCGGCGGGCGGTGTGGGTGCTGCTGGAACACACGCGGTCAGCAGCGTGTGCGTGTCCAGGCACACACGTGTGCTGTGCCGGCACATGTGTGTGAGCAGGGGCGAGTGCGTCTGCGGGGAGATGCACGGACACAGAGACCTCGCTGTGCATCTCTGAGCGGGCACTGCCCGCCTGTGAGACTGCAGCATCCCTTCTGCTGCGGCGCTGCTCAGCGTGCGCAGCCTAATGAGCCGGCACAGCGGAGTTGATTGAGGGGACAGACAAGCGGAGCTCGTCATTAAGGAAGGCACTGCAGCAGGTACCGGTGACAAGAGGCTGCCTTGTCCCCCCGGGCTGACGGCAGCCCCCGCAGGGGACAGTGACAGCCTGAGTCCCCAGGAAAGATGGCTGAAGATGAGCATCCCACGTGCTGTAGCCCTTGCCCAGGGCCAGCTCCATTAGCAAAAGCAGCCAGGGAGCGGGAATTGCTGTTGCCTGCACGGAGGAATGAATCTGCCAGACCTCGCAGGATAGGGCTGGTAGTGGATACCAAGCCCTGGAGCTGGTGGCTCATCTACAGCCCTGTTTGCATCCTGTCCACAGCAGCTTCCACCTGGAAGGCATCCCTGCTGATGCACAGCGTGACGATGCTCTGGCTGTCAAAGCTGCCCCCTCAGCTCCCACCGTGAGGTTCTAGATTGAACATGCAGCAGAGGGGACAGAACAGCCGGCTCCCAGCAGCATGGTGAGACTGTGCCAACAGCCCACAAGGACGAGGAGCCTTGCTCAGGGCTGTCAGATTCTCGCTAGAGAAACTCAGAGATCTGGAAAGGAGCCTTCGCCGCCTTCGTAGCCAGGAGCTCCCACACTCCGCCTCCCTCTTTGGCTCTCTTGCTGTCCATGCCTCTCCCTGGGTGGCCATGTCCTCACAAGACATGTCCGCAGATCCCCCCTTGGAACCTGGCCGTTCCTATGGGCATCTCCATCTGGAGGGCTGGGAATGTGTTGTTCTGTCCCTTCCAGTAGGTGTTCACTCTGAAACCTAATAGTGGGGCAAGAGAAAGGGATCCCTGAAGGTAGGAAGGGATCCTGCTGGAGCAGAATCCCACCCTCTGCCTTCTGCCTCCTCCCGCCCATCAGTGCAGCCCTGCGTGCCCTGCCCCAGCCACCAGTGCCGCGGGCAGAATAAAACCTTCCGGAGCGAGCATCCCCCTGAGCAGATTGGCTCTGCTCCCTGATCAGGGGCTCAGTCAGTAACTGCTGGGCTCCTGTCAGCGGCACCTGAGTGTTTACGAGTTGATAACCTTATCACAGACACATCCTGAATTAAGCTTGTTAGCTCTTCATGATAAACACCATATGGGCTGGGGCCAGCGTGCTCCTCAGGCCTGTGTGCTCCCCGGCAGCCACGCAGCCCATGGGGCAGTGCAGGCAGAGAACAAGCAGCCCTGTGTTTGCGCCGGCCTCTCCCTCCCCTTCACAAAACGGACCTTCAACCCTATGGCTTCGCTGACCCTCCAAACCATAATATTAGTCCTGGGTTTCTCCTCTGGACTGGGGTGAGCAGGAGGTGGGCTGGGTTGGACAAGGTTGTCAAGGCTTTGCCAGTGCTGCAGGATCCCCTTCCTACTCCCCTACACTCCTACAGGGTGTGGGGCAGCACAAGAGACACCTACGGTCTGTTGAGGGCTGGGAGAGGAAGGGATGATAGAGAACAGCAGCTCTACTCCCTGTGGGAAGAAATGATGGGACAGCAGTGCAAACTGCTGTAGAGTCTGTAACACCCAGGGGTTGCACAGGGCCTGTGACCCACCCCAGGATGGTTTCTTTGTCCATCATCTGGCTGGCAGCTGGAGATATCCATCCATTCCTCCACCCACACAGGCATTAGCAGGGTGCTAGCGGGGTACCCTGGCATGACTCACCCAAGCATCCACCCCACCATCTATCCTTGTCTTCATCCCTCCTGCTCCCCTGTCTATCCACCAGACACCAACCCTTGCCTTCACTCCTCCTTCTGCCCTATCAACCCACCTCACCATCCACCCTTGCCTCCATTCCTCCTCCTGCCCATCTCTCTGCTCTCCCTAAGATCAGGGTGCTCATCACCTGCCCCCCTGCCAAAGCTCATTAATTACCAGCCCACGTCTCTGGGGCCAGACCTGTTAACGGGGCGCAGGGAGAGCACCCGCTCACTCCCCCTCCTCACAGCTCTGCGTTTCTTATCTCCGAGATCCCACCTTGCTGGCAGAGGAGAGAGGCAGGACGTCGCTTCCCTGGGGAATGGCAAGCCAAGCGATAACGAAATCGCAGCGCGAGGAGAAATTACCTTGCCTGAATTTTAAAAACTTCTCACTGAGGTTGCCGTGGTAACTGAAAGGTGCATCACGTTGCTCTGACAACCCCGAAACAGCCAGGTTTTTGCCTGGCGGGCTCCGAAGCGGCAGGTTTTGGGGAGGGAGGAGCCCAGTGTGGTGGGGAGCAAGGATGTTCAGCCCCGAGCAGCCAAGACAGAGATGTCTCTCCATAGCCACCAGCTGCATCACTAGCCCAGCACCATTTCCAACCTCTCCCCATCCATCTTTCCCAGGAAACAATGGAGGAAGAGGACTGAGGAGCTCCAAGCTCAGCCATGCAGTCCTCTGAGAAGGTGGCAGGGTGGTGGGATGGGCTGCAGGTTGGTCCACCCTGCTGTAAGCATCCCTGGCACTGCAGGAGTTGCTGGGAGCCCCAGCAGGCAGCCTGCGGACCTCTCTGCACCCTGTTTGGGGAGTGGGTTGTGCACCCAGCACGGCTTTGGGCTCCAAGACCCCAGGCGAGTGCCAGCAGCATTGTCCCAGTCCGTGTAAATCATTCTGCCACGGAAATAGCCCCAGTGGGGTTGAAAAATAGCAGGTGACTCACGCAGAGCAAAGGGTCCGAAATAGCCCCTCCGGAGCACTCCTAAAATTAGTCTCCCTCCCGGGAGGTCCCAAGCACTGTGTCCTTGCCAGGGCACAGCCACGGTGTTGAGCCTGCCTGGCTGCTGCCACCACGGCCACTGCCCTCTGGGGTGGGGGACAGAGAGCTCCCTTTGCTGGTCCTATCCCTCCAATATCTCCTGAAAACCCACCCTTGGGTGTGACTGAACTGTGCACCTCTGAGTCTCTGCCAGATCCATGTGGCTCCTGTGGCTGTTTCTCAGGGGACGCCCCATGCAACACTCAAGGCCCCCAGCAAGACCCAGGCACCAAAAATCACAGCCTTGGAAGCTGTGAGGTAGCAGGGTACCAGGGACTCGCCCCTCTTCCTGCTCCCTTTGCTTGGATTTCGGTGGGAGGGATGCCGAGGCAGCAGATCAGGTGTTTTCCAGCGACAGCGAGTTCCGCAGACATTCGGGTTTTCCCACACCAGCTCGCCCACCTCGTCATTCCACCGTGGCAGGGCAGCACCAGCCCGCTGCTCCCACCCGCTGCCGGTGCTGGGAGGCGTGCGGGCCTGGGGGGACACACGGAGGGACCCCGGGAGCAGCATCCGCTCTGCTGGCATGGCCGGGAGTGCTCCCCATGCCGGGCCGCCGCTCCTGCGCGGGTGAGCTGTACCCAGTTAATTAGAGGAAGGGATGAATAATTCCTTTTTATAATGCAACGTCGCACGGCAGATGCCGTCTGCCTCGGCGCGCCGCGCGCGGGAGCCCGCGTTATTCTGCTCTCAGCAGAGTTATTTATACACTGGGACATTTTTCAAAGCGCCGCTTTGATGGTCTTCCACCAGCTCGGAAAAAAAAGTAGTCCATCCCAAAATAACCCGAGTGAAAGTCACAGCTCTTCATTACGCAGAGATTCAACCGGGGGGCTCGGAGAACAAAAACCCGTCACATTCCTCCCATCAAATCCACCCTTTTCAAGTGCATTTCAAATAGGTTCAAACCGCCGCGGCGGCGACTAGACGAGCGCTAATGATGCTGCGGGCACATCCCGCCGGGGAGACGGATGGGGCTGGGGGGCGGTGGGTTTTGAGCAGCTTTCAGAGCCGACAGATGTTTCGGGGTGCATAGGACAGGGTCCTGGGAGGAGCGCAGTGGGATATGCTGGGAAAAATGCAGTCCCTCTCTTGCCTGGTTTTTCGTGCTGCAGGAAGCAGTTTCTCTCTCCAAACCAGGCTTTGGAGGAGGGGATCAAGCACCAAATAAATTTTTCTTAGGAACTGGTGCCAAAAAGCCCCAGTCTCTGTTTCTCAATTGCACCTGCATGCATGCACCCCTCAGGTCTGGTTGCTGCTAAAGGGAAAAAAAAGGGGTGGAGGTAAAGAGATTTTTGTAGGTGGTGACAAATTCCTGCAAAAACGTTTTTGACATGAAATCGTCTCCCATCCAAGTTCCCTCCCGGAAGAGACGGTGAGCGGCTCCCGCCCCCACTCCCATACCTGGCAAAGGGCCTGAGCTGCTCACCCCGCTCAGCCCGCCGGGTTCTGTGGGGCCAGGGGCCTGTGGTGGGGCACTCAGGTTTTCCTCATCGCCAGACTCTCTGGCTCACTCCCTGGCTCCCCAGGGCCCTGCCTGCAGCAAGGCTGACACTGGCCTGCCCGCAGCCCCTCGGTCCCACCGCCCAACCCCCTCGTCCTCTCCCCCCCGGGCTCTGCGCCGCCTCCAGCCCAGCGCGCCGCGGCTCCGGGGCTGCCTGGCTGGTGATCGACGGCTCAGTGCCGGAGGCAGGGAAGAGTCTCTGCTGGGAAAATCGTTTCTTTACCCTCCACATCTGCCTGTTCCAGCATTTCTGTAAGGCTGGAGCATCTCCCCTGGGAGAGCCTGGCGTTGGAAGATGCCCAAGGGCCCAGGACAGTGTGGGCATGCTGGATGTAGCCACAGGTCCCAGGCCCCATGATCCCAGCCCCCAACTGTTTTTGGTTTTTTCCAACAACAACAGAGCCCCCCCACTCCACCCCCCAGGGCTGCAAATTGTGTCCAGGTTGCTGCAGATGGCGGGTCAATTAAAACCATTTTTTTTTTCTGCCCCAGTGGAGAAATCTGGACCATGCAGTTCCCAAGCCAGAAGTGGGCCCTCGGTCAAAACAGCATCCAAGTAGAGCAGCCAAGGGATAAGGGACACACCTCCCCTTCCTCACCCATGCTGGTACTGTGGGGCTGGGGAGGAAGGATGTCCAGGATGACATGGCCACTGGTCCAGGGCCACAGGGGTTCCATGCCAAGGGGCAGGAGGGGGTGCTGGTATAAGTGAGCGCCTGGAGCAGGGTGCCAACACCCTTCCCAACGCCCTTTATCTGTGCACCCTTCCCCTCAGCTGTCCTCTTGCTGTCCTTGGAGCATCCCAAACAGGCAACAGGCTGCCGGGGTGCCACAGCAGTACCCAGGGTGTGCTGGCAGGATGCTGCAGGCTGGCCCTGCCCATCCTCCCACCACAGCCCTACGGCTGAAGCCAGAGCCAGGTGGTTGTGGCACATTTGGGTGAAGTAAGAACAACTGTTAAGGGCAATTCCAGAGTAGTTAGGACACATTTAGTAGCTCAGGAGAGGATGGACCAACATGGTGGGGAAGGGAAGGGGAAGCAGTCTTGTTAAATCCCCAGTGTCAGAGTGCACTGAAAGGCACTGGAGGGAGCACGAGCACACACAGGTACATAACCTCACACACGTGTCTGTGCCCCCCACCCCAGGCTGTCCCATGGCAGCAAACATCACCTCCCCCTTCAGATCCCCTTTTGGCACCAGGATACAAACGCTGTGGAGCTGTGGGTGCCTGGCTTTGGCCAACACTCAGCACGTGCACAGCCAAGGTGGTCCCAAGTCACAGCTCTCTCCACGCCTGTCCTGCTGCGCGGAGGAGGCTTTTTGGCAGGGGGAATGCAGGGAAGCCAACCCAATCCACACAGAGTCCTGGGGCCTCTGGCAGCCCCAACCAGTGGCACAAGGATGTGTTCCTGCCTGCCAGCAGCGTTTCAGTGACCGTGCAAGAGAGCAAGGCAGGCCTGGGGCTGGCCATGCAGAGTGCTGAGCTCCGCCACGGATTGGTAACTGCAGCGATTAAGGAGTACTCAGGAGGAAAGCTGTTCACACTGATGATTTGGCTGGTTTCCTCGCCTCAATTAGTGTACAGGAGCTCACAATTCTCCAAAGGTCTCCTGGAAAGCCAGGGTGTAGCAGGCTTGGGAGTTATAATATTAATAATGCTGAAAGCCAGCCAGAAAAATCCCAAACTTCAAAACGACACCAACAGGGGCCTTAGATTCTGCGTATCGTAGGTGCTGCAAAGAGCTGCAGGCCTGTGGGAGCCAAGGCCCTGGAAGTCATCCTGCAGCTGCCCTGTGCCCAGAAGGAGCCCCTGGCTGCTTCTCATGTACCTATTGCCCATGGCAAAGGGCACAGAGTCCCTTTGGAGGTGCCCCCTTCACCCCTAGCCTGGGGTTTCCACCTGCTCTGGGGCGCAGTGCCTTGACTTTTCCATTGTCAGCCACAGAGAGACCTTGTGGCTGCTCAGCAATAGGGACACGGAGGCATAGGAGTGCAGTGAAGCTCTGCCCATCCAGGGACTGCTCTGCATCTCCTCCTGCCACCGCCCAGCTACACAAGCCTCTCTCCAGTGTGCTGTGTCCCTCTGCATTCCTGGTGGGACCAGCTTCAGCCCCCCAGCATTTTGACCATGGCCCAGCACCTTTTTGGGACACCCTGGATCAGGCTCAGCCCCAGTGGGATTGGCACAGTGGCAGCCCTGCAAGCCATGCCCAAGGCAGCTCCCCCCTTGCTCCGAGGGGGATCCTGCATCATCGCTGCACGCTTCTGGGGCTGGCCCCATCCAACAGCTTCTCCTCCCGCCCCCACAGAGGTCGGTCCCCGGGGAGGCAGGGACACCACGTCCCTCCAAAGGCTGTGGGCCACGGTGCATTCAGTCACGAACAGCCGCGCTGCACTGCCTAAATTGGAGGCGCGGGTGCTGGCAGGCGGCGGTGCCTCCATGCCCTGCTACAGCGCCTGGCATGGGGTTTGGGGGCATGCCCGGGAGTGGGGAGGCTGCATGCAAACCCCCCAGCTTCTCCTGTTCCCTGGGCACCCAGCTGCAGTGCCTTAACCCAGGAAGGGGGGCTCTAACCCTTCTAACCTAGAGGGGGTGGATGCAAGCCCAGGACCAGGAAGGGAGGCTGCTTTGGGCACCCCGTTCTAGCTGTTATCCCCACAAGCAGCTCCCCGTGGCCCCATGGCACGCTCCTGGCTCCCCACTGCAACTGCTCTGCAGGAGGCACCAGCTGGGGCTGGCTCAGCTCCCGGCACTGGGGCAGCACTTTGCTGCAGCAAGGAGGGAGTGAACCTGACAGAACATTGCTGTGCCCACCGCAGGCCCTCCCCCCGTGCCCGCGGCATCACCCCTCATCAGGAGGATGCACTGGGCCAGGGATCGATGGGCTGGGAAGAAGCTGAGCTACACAAATGCACTTTATCGATCCATCGAACCCACCTGCTGGGAAACAGACCCCCCATTTACAGCCCAGAGCAGCAAAGCACTTCGCGGTGTCGCCAGCCGGGACACATGGGGAGGGGAGGGGGGGAAGCTGCCACAGGCACACGGGGTCCCGTCGCAGTGCACCAGGCCTGCCTTCCCTACCGTCACCCTCGGGGGAAGCTGGGGCAGGGAGCTGGCGCTTTCAGGTTGTTCCAAGCCACTCGGCTTCCTCTGCGGAGCCAAAGAGGGAACGTCATAGGCTAGGACTAAGCCCCGGAGCCCGGGCGACGCTCGGCAGCCCTGCGTAGAGGAAACATTCCACAAGCTGTCACAGCCGGGCCACGCCTGCCACCTGGTGGAACGGCCCGGGGACTCCGGCAAGGACCCCAAGCCCTGCGGTCCCGGTCCTGAGGCAGAGGTGGGGGGATTCCCCACCTTGGCTAACCCCAAACCACGCACCCCTCAAAAACCAGGCAGGGGCCTGACCGTGCAATAGGGGCACAAGTGCAGCTGCAGCAGCCGGCAAAGCAGGATTCACTCACTCCAAAAAGCAGCCACAGGATGCTGGCCTTGACCCCCAGAAGGGCTTTGCCCCAAGCCCAAGTGGTGAAGCTGCTCCTGCTTCATCCTACCCCTTCCTATGCCCACCTGGACAGCAGGAAAGCCCACTGCTGGCTCAGCTTTGTGTGGAGGCTGAGCAAGACCCACAGCCAACAGCATCAGCAAAGGAAGAGCTCAGGACTGAGACCAGCTCTGCTCATCTTGGCTCTTGGAAAGGGGAGTGTGAGCAAGGCACAGCACATGCAGAACAGGACAGCTGCAGGACACCTCTGGTGAACCTCGGCCTCCCATCACCCAGCCTGCAGCAGCTCCCCACAGCATCAAGGGAGGCCATAAGAAGCCGAGGTGGAGCACACGAACCTTCCCAGAGGTGCCACACAATGTCACCCCCCTCCCTGCCAGCCCCCTGCCCACCACAGGACCAGCAGGTAACACCCAGGGGCTCCTGGGCAGGGGCAGACACTGCTGCTGGTCCTCTCCTGTTCCTACAGCGATGGCAAGAAGGGCTACAGAGAGATCTGATGCTCCACCAGCCACCGTCCATGCTGGAGCTGTGAGAAAGACGCTGAGAACAAGGCACAGCACAGGGATGAAAGGAGGGAGGCGAGCGGAGAGCTGCATGAAGGGAGACTCCAGGACGAAGTCTCATTAAGGAAGAAGCAGAATGACAGAAAGGACAAGTAGCATTGGCAACTTAATTCTTCATTCACCCACCGAGAAACAGAAATAGGATAATTTTTGGATGTATTTCATTTGGAAATGAGCCAAATTGGCAACTAGAATCAAAGTCTTCAAAAAGTCTATACAAAGATGTATCATACAAAATGTACAGGAAAATTCTCCAAAAAAACCCAGACAGACAATACAACAAAAGGAGAGCAGAGACAGTTTGAAAGCACAGCTAACAGGTCCTGCTGCTGCTCCAGAGGGCAGGAGCGGCACCTGGACAACACGCTAAAACACAGAATACATTACACTATATACACGACCGTACAAAGATCAGCCATCCCCTTTGGTCTAACCAGGAGCTCTCCAGCACGAAGTTGGGTCAGTTCAAACAATCTGCTCATGGAAGTGTTTGTTACATGACGAGCAGGGAACAACGTCCAAGGGAATGAAATGGTCAACTCGAAACCAAAACCAGGATACAGCCAGGTCACCAAGGCTATGGAGTTTAACAGTCAGTTCTTGCTATCATGGAAGTGCTTGGCAGGCCAGAGGGGTTACTCCATCTCCGTGAAACGAGCAAACATGGCTTTCCGCACCGCATCTTTGTACGAATCCGCCGTGGAGACACCGTAGGAACTGCCCTTGGCTCCCAAGCCAGCTCCTCTCATTCGTACTTGGGCCTGCAAGCGAAGAGAGACACACTTCAGCTCTGCAGTGAGTAGCCACACCACCGTGAGGGCACCACCAAAAATCCCATCAATCCAGCCAGCTTCCCAAGCTTCCTTGGGGATCCCCACAGCCATAAATACCACCATGGACAGCAAGAGACTGAAGTATACCTAACACCACACCCTCACGGGCTTCATGCTACTCTGACTCCACTCCAACTGCACAGCACAACCTGGAGCACAGGCAAAGCCAGGCAAGGCAATGACTGAAGGGAGGGCAGCCCCTCCTGGGGGACTGGAGCCACAGCACCTCAGCAGTCAAGCGCCAAAGGGAGGAAGGCACATCCCTGCCTCTGCTTCAGCATCCAATGAGACAAACACGAGCAGAAGCCAACATAAACAGAGGCAGCTTTGCTGTGGCTGGCAGATTATTGCTTCAGAGCTCTTCAGCAGCAAGTGCTTCTGGTTAAAAAAAACAAAGGCACCACATCTCTTCAAGGAGACACCCCTCTTTACTTACCTCAATGGGTGCTGTGATGCCCTGGCATTTTCTTCCCAAGCCTGAACCTTCCCTCCAGCCCATGGCCTGCAGCATCTTGTTCCCTATATTACTGTTGTCAAGGCCATCTTTGGTGGGCTGCTCGTAATTCCTGTGGGAAGAAAAGTGGAATTAACAAGTTACCCACACTGCTCACGGTGCATTGAGGCAGCTGCTGAGGAGCTTTCAGACACGTACACTGTGCCTGCATCGTAGACCTTCTTGCGCTTGGGCTCCGGGGGCTCGGGGATGCCGTACTTTTCCCGCCTCTCAGCTGCTCTGTCTCTGTATTTCATCTGCATAAAGCAACTACAGTTAGCACAGAATTCAAGACACTTTTGTTCATCTTTGAGCTATGGGAGTCGGATAAACGCCTGCTACTACACAAAGCTGTAGACTGCAGCCCACTAATACTAACACCACCAAGAGCAGAACCCCAGACCCAAGTCCCTGGAGCACCATCTGAACCAGCACTGGGGCAGGAAGAGACTAGCAGGTTTCTAGCCCCAGTCTGGCAGCCCTGAGCTAGACGTGGAATGAGCCTTCCCTGCTAAACCATAGCTGTTGGATATGGGACACTTCTCTCCATGTAGCAGGGCAGCTCTGAACCTTGACTGGCAAGGGGGTTGGCTTACAAGGATTATCTCGAGTGACGTGTGTCAGGATAAGGAGAGCTCAACAGATCACCTGTGCAGGTTTTCCATTAGCTACTCATCTACTCATCTCAACACTGACCTCTCTCTCACGCAGCTCCAAGGCTTCAAGTTCCTGCTCGGAAAGCTTTGATCTCCTATAGATATCCATGTTTTGCTGAAACAAGAAGAGAGATTCACTTCAACAACATGAAATGCACAACAGCTCTTCTTAAATGAAGTAGCTGACTTTCAGGAGACCAACAATCCACTTGCAGATTTTCACTTTAAGAGAAATAGTTTTCCAAACAGCAACACGTCTCATGGCTTTGGTTTACACACTGAATTACGACAAACAAGTATTTTCCTCACCACCCAGTGTAACTACCTTGTGCAAGTCGGACAGCTGCTGGTGGCGAATCAGAGCGTCTTTGTTTGGGAACTGCCTTCTACACAGCAGACAAGCCATCTTCTTCCAGTCAGTCAGCTTCTCCTCCTCATTCTCCATTCTTTCCAGTAAGTCCTCATCATTATCGCTGTCACCACTGTAGGCAGCCACAAGGCCACGCTGAAAAGGAAAGACAGCATGAAGGGGAGTGCAACAGTGCCACCACAGTTCAGAGCATACAAAGAGGGAACACAGGCTGCAGATGTGTGTCACAGGAGGAACAGCATGCTCCCACTACTAAGGATGAAATCACAGAATGCTTGAGGTTGGATTGGACCACTGGAGGTCATCCAGCCCAACCTCTCTGCTTAAACAGGGTCCCCCCCACCACATACTGCTCAGGACCGTGTCCTGATGACCCCTGAGTATCTCCAGGGAAGGAGACTCCACAGCCTCTCTAGGAAACCTTTCAGTGCTCAGTCATCCTCACAGTACCAGTTTTTTCACGTTGCCCTGGGTCAGGGATTCCTAAGGGCTGGCCTTGGCAGTGAAGACTAAAACAAACGTGTTCAGCATTTCGGCCTTCTCTGCCACCTCTGGTTCAAGGGTCCCTGTTCTATTAAGCACTGGGCCCACACTTTTACAGTACTGCCAACTCAAAAGAAATACATACCACAGTGGCTGTAAGACAGTTCCCACTCCCCAAACAATACTTTTAAGTATAGCCTATGTAGAAACCTCAAAACCCCAACCGAGCTTGAGGCTAGAAAGCATCACAGCTGTCCTCAGTGTATCTCAGTCACCCTGCCTACTGCACTTGGCACCACACCACTGCAACCACCAGTACCATTTTTTACAGGTGATGCTATGGAAATCCAGGTTGGAAAGCAAGTACTGGCTAGAGCTTCTCTACCATACTCACCTTTAGTGGATTTTCATCATCCCCATTTTTCAGCACCTCTGGCAAGATCTGCTGTCGCTCAGACAGAGCTCCCTGGATGAGACAAGAATGCCATGAGCACGGAGCTCTGTGTCACATGACCCCCCACCCCACACCACTGCCAGCACCTTCACCTTTTTCTCAAAGAGGGCAAAGCCTGCATCTGCAGCTGCTGACTCCTTCCGCTCCTCCTCCCTGGTACTCAGTGGCTGGAAGCTATTCTTGAAGTTCTCTTTCTGCTTGTTTAAACTCTTTGCCCAGCGCTCCATGTCTTTAGCAATCTGAAATGCAGAGTGGTTTGCTCACACAGCTCCTCTCAAAGCTATTTATGACACACATTCAATCTCACATGCAGTTTCAGAACAAGTCAACCCACTACCTTTTATTTTTAAACCACGGGACACTGGATGTAGTGCAGCTGTTTCCCTGTATACAGTGTTCAAAGATAACGCAGCTTGCTGCTTTTACTGTACAAACCCTTCTTATCAAGCTAATCCTCTAAGTGACGGCTCAGTTATACTCCCACTGATCCTGGCAGGATTCCATAAGCACTCCTCCTATGCAGAGCTTATTTCTGCACTGAAGCCTCGCCAACTCCACCTCTCCTCAGCCCCCCACAACGCCTGCGAATTGAAGGCATGCACCCCACCGAATAACCAAGGATTTCCTTTGTCATGAAAAAGGACAAATACCATCCCGTTCCACAGAGAAGACTTCATCCCAGTTATGATCCCAGCCTGTCTTTTACCTGTTGGGCTGTTTTACTTTTAGGCTTCTCTTTCTTCTCTTTCACTTCTTTGGTGGTGGTTGTAGTAGCTGTCTGTTGGTACGTGACACCTTCTGCTGCAGGCATGTAGGTCTCCTTTTCGCCATCCCAGTACAGGTACTGCTGGGTTAAGGCATTGTAGTAATACTGCCAGAGGGAAGGAGAGGCAGACAGTTAAACACCTCACACGAGCTCAGTGTCCACGGGAGAACCCAAGCAAGCCGATTCACACTACTGCACCACACGGGAAGGCGTTTTGTGGAGTCCAAACAAGTTTTTCAGACTCCAGAGGAGTCAAAAGGCAGGAAGTGGCTGAAGCCTCTGTCCCCAAACACAGGCTGCCTGACAGCACTATGGAGAATCTTTGCTTCTCCCAAGAGACGACCCACCATAGCCCAGAGCTGGGTGCATTTTGCTGGCACTCCGCAACGAAATAGCTCAGTTACAGCAGCTGTGACAAGTGCTAATCCTATATGGGCCAAATGTGGAGGAAAATTAAGGAAAAGGAGAGAAAAATGCAGGGCTGTATCAGAGGGAAATCAAGTCCCAGCCCTACACACACTGCTGAGAGTTATCTGCAACATTTGGTATGTTGTGCACTTCAAATGTCACTCATATGATGAGAGATAAAGAACTAACGGACCTTAACAGTTAAGACGTGGGAAGAACTTGTGTTTACCTGGGAATTAGGATCATAGTAGAGCCCTGTTATAGGATCATAATAATATCCTGAAGATTCATCATATTGGTAGGTGGAAGTATCAGGGACAGCTGTAAAAAAATTAAAGTGTGGGACATGGTCGTTCCAGACGAATTCAGACAGGTATCTTTCTACATTTCAGGTAAAATTTGGAGATTATAGCAGCCACGACGGCAGACAAGTCTGTAAAGGGCTCTTAAATCACCCGTGCAGGCAACGCTCTCCAGGGGCAGCTTCACCATGACATGGTGATGGAGCACTTGGCCAAAGCCGAGTCTCTCTTGCTACAGTGACAGAAACCTGTCCCCAAGAGCAGCTCCCGAGCACTTACCGTACTTGGTTCCAGGCACTACGCCAGTCGGAGGAGCTGCCTGTGCCTGAGTGCTAGTGGTAGGTGGTGCTGATTGTGTCTGAAAAAAACCCAAACCACAGACCTCAATTAGACAATCTGTCACCAAGAAAACAAGGACAGCGAGCCAAGGCGTGAGCAGCACGCCCCACGCGTACGACACCTAACTCCTCCTCACCAGCACGCTCAGCACTCACCTTCAGCAAAGAACGAAACGATCACAGAGAAGAAATGGTAAGTGACTTATGACCACAAGCACTGTGACTAACCCACGGACACTCAGAAGCTTTGCTGTACCACCCACTTTAAAAAACAAAGGCTACAGCTAAGCCACATATCCCAGGCTTTGAAAGCAAGGACTCATCAGTGCTGTAATTACCGGAGAGTCAGGTGAGTTTGTCTGCTGATTATACAGCTGAGGACTCTGGGACACAACTGCAGCTGTGGTGGTAGTGACCGGAGCTCCTGCCAAAAAAGAGCAGCAATGCATAAGCCAACTAATTTGTAAAACAGTACTGCATCCTAGGGCTAAAATTACTTTGTTTATAATTTCAGCTACTATTCCAGCTCCAGCAGCCAAACAAGGCAAAAAATGTTCAAAAGGAGATAGATACACAGTGGGTATCTTCTACCCAGACAAGGAATAGTTTCCTTTTCAGGAGGAAATATAATGCTCCCAAAGTCAGCAATTCCTGGCCTCTACAGCTGTTAGCACTGAACATTTGCTAGAGCTGTTTACACCACTCTCCTAAGTTCAAGGCATTTGTCAGTAGTCTGAAACTGAGGTTTCTTTCTTAATCTTGCACGAGAGATTCCACTTCAACAAATCAGTTAGTTCTCTAGTAATGCATCCTCATTCAGACATCCTGAGAGCAAAATGAGCCAAGTCTTCATTTACACAGCAAAATAACATCAAGGCTGAGGCAAAACACTATCACTACTGCAAAATTATCATTACCAACAACTGCTTCTCAGATGCTGGAAGCATTACCTGATATGGTAGCTGTGTCTGTGTCCAACACTCCTCCTTGATTTTGGTAATACTGCTGATAATCCTGGGAATACTGCAAAGGGAAATGAACGACAACACAAGGTGAGTAATTTGCATACCCAAATCATGACAACCTGCTGGTTAGAGCACTATCTCTACTACTAACCTGAGCATACTGTGAGTATCCATCCTGTCCTGACTGGAGGTAGCTGTAGTCAAGGGTGCTGCCCTCTCCAGTCTGTGGCTGAAATTCAAGAAGGTCATTTTTGTCAGGGATAGGTGAACTACTTTATTAAAAAATTTCATGCACCCCACTCCCTAGGCTCCAAACTGATTGTGGAGCAGAAGTGTCATGGCTGGATCTGCCATTAAACATCATGGCTGGATCTGCCATTAAACAGCTCAACCAAGCAAGTGGCCAGCAAGGCAATTACATGGTCTGCATTTTAATTTTCAGGAAGGCAGGACTATGAGTAACAGTCTCCAAATCATACCTGAGTGGATGACCACTGAGCTGCAGCAATGGCTGTGCTTGCCACAGAGAAGGCGCTGACTCTGTTACCATCTGGGAGAAGCAGGTCTCTGCAAGCACAAAAATCAGGCACCTGAGTAAGTACTGCTTTTTTCTCAAGTGTCTCCCTATACAAGGAGGTGGAGTCTGCCCTCACACATGGATTTCTTGGCAGCTATAAAACATTTGTGATGTAATGAATGAGCCAAAACACTGCTTGACAAGTAAAGGAACTTCAGGTTCATTGTTGTAGAGTCAGTAACAAGTCAGGAGGTCTCCAAGGAAACGTATGTGCTGTGCACACAAGCAGTTATGGTGTTATCTTCAGAGGACTGGAAACAGGGGTGTGGGGAACACTGCTTTCACTCTCCTCAAAGACAGTGAAGAGCAGGATGCATGCAACACAAGTGACTTAAGGGAAGCAAAACTCTGGAGTTAGAATAAGCTTAATAAAAGCCTGGGTGACAAGAAGAAACCATCCAATATAAAGGGAAGGGGTGGGTGTGTGAATTAAAAAAAAAAGGCAAAAACCAAAAATGCAATTGACTGCTATCACAACTCACTTTCTGGCACTCTTTGCAAAGTCAACACCAATTGTTTTGCCATCAATTTTTAACGGTGGCTGAAGACTTTGTAAAATCTGTAGCAGTTGAGAAGCATCCTACAACAAAAAATACTCGTTATTATGAAAGGCAGTTTGAGGGGGATTCAGAAGTTCCCCAAACTCAAACTTTTCACGTACAGCCGCTGAAAAGAGCTCAAGACGTAAAAACACCTCCATCTCCTCATATTACACACATGCAGAAGAGCACAGTAAAACCCATAACACTCCATCTGAAAACACTGAGCATTTCCCTGAGCATTAAATTTCACTGAGCATTAAATATGTTCCAAAATCTTAGCTTTATCAAGACCCAAATTACTCCAAACAGGACATCAGCAAAAACTGAGATCAGGCACCTGTTTTAATCCAACCACCTGCTTTCCCCTCTGACTAAAGCACGTCCAAACAGATCACATTGCTGCTTGAGTTTGATGTACAGACTCACTGAATCATTTAGGTTGGAAAGGACCTTTAAAATAGAGTCCAACAGTTAACCCAGCATTGCCAAGTCCACCACTACACCACATCCCTCAGTGTCACATCCACCTCCAGGAACAGAGATTCATGGCCCTTCTGGGACCCCATGCCAGCATAAGGCCTCCCTGAAACTTAGGGGGCTTTTCTTGTACCTCACTGCAATTTCCTGTATTTCAATTTAAGGCTGTTGCCTATTGTCCCATCCTTACGGATCCTTGAGAATACGTTTCTGCTGTCCCTACAGCCTCCCACTGGATGCTGCTGAGAAGAACAACATCTGCCTCCTCCTCTCATCTCAAGGTGGAAGAAGCTTAATTCCATGCACCTGCTCCCACATTGTATGCCCCAGATCTTACAATCTGTCAACAAAGTATGATCCCATACCATTATTTTTGCAATCCAAGCACAAAGCTAAGCTGCAATCCAGAACAGCACTCTGCTACAAAAATAGCTTTTCAATGTGCTCCCAACATCCCACCACCTTTCAAACTGCAGCTACCAATTATCAGCTTTGACACAATGTGTCCACCAACACTCCTTGAGCGAGGCCAGTCCTTCAGACAGCTCAGGGCTCTAAATGCTGCAGGGAGAGAAAGAAGTTAACCAGCTGTTTCTCTCCAGAAAACCAGTAAGGTCCTCACCATGGCAGAAGACAGCTGCACAAATGCAAAGCCTCTGTTCTGCTGAGTCTGCTTGTCTTTGATAAGACGAATATTATTGACTGCCAGAGATGCATACGGAGACAAGGCAGTCATGATGGATTCCACTACTGTGTGAGGAGCAATGTTTCGGAGAATGATGGCTGAGGAGAAAAAGTACGACATTAGCAGCGCACATCGTGGCTTTGCAGAGCATTTCAAGTCCTTCAGCTGGCAGGCTGAGGTACGGGAAGGATTTTTAGTACCCAAGTTTACATTTCATATTCTAGAATAAGTCAGAGATCACTTACTATCACAGTAATAATCCACAGACTGAACAGCTTCTGCTGCTCCAGGTGGTACCTCCTGTTCTGAATCTTTGTAAGAAGAGAAAATATTTCAGTCAGGAGATGGCTCATTCACTTCAAACTCAGCATTTCATAAGCCAGTCTAGGACCTACATGGAACTCTGGCTCCTACACAGGCCAGAAAGTTTCTCACAAAACTGAACATAAAAGAGATCACGGTAACGTACCGAATTTGTCCGCTCCGCAGCGGAAACATTTCAGCCTCCTTCTGAAGTTGTAAAGGCAGCACTGTGACAAACAAGAGAAGCCTAGTAAGAACTTGGATAATTTTAATAATGCTGCATTTGCTGTACACTAAAAGAACCCAGACATTTGCACAAATTAAAACAAAGCTAAACCCACAATAATCTAGAACATCAAAAGTCACCCTTATTTGCACCACAGCTACTTTTCAAAACATCCCAGCTACTTTCTCCCTAGTCATCCCAAATTCATTAACTGTGTGGTCTTTAGCTTACAATCCCAGGCACAGTGACTACTATAAAAAGCACAATGTTAAAAAGGAACACATGCTGGAGAATAATTTGACTTTATGGGGAGCAGGAGGTTTGATTCAGGTGTCTCTTTAAACCACTGAGCAAGTGGAGAGCTCTAGAGCGAAGACAAACTCTCCTACAAAAACACGTGTCGTACCTTGTTGCAGAGCCAGTCCTCAAATTTAGGCCTTGGGTTGCTGTAGTGCATTGCAATCTGCTTCCCTTGAATCACCAGCTTTTTCTGCAAAAAAAATGGTTTCAATTATTCCTGTATCGAGACATACATGTCCATTTTCCCATGGCAGAGCACCCTTCGGAGGAATCAGTGCTCCTGAATTAAATGGACAACATATGGGGAGGATGTGGAGGACAACCACCGCCACCTACACCCTGCCCATCCAATCCTGCAGAGAGGAGGACGAGGGCAGTAAGAGAATGGGATGTGGAGCAAAGATAAACGGAATCAGGGAGTGTTGAAAAAGCTGCCAAACACTAAACGCTGACATGGAAACAGAAAGTGTCTCGAAGGAGACAGAGTCCTAATCTGCTGCGTTCACATTTTTAGGAGTCTCTTTGCCCCCACATTTCTATTCACTTCTGGTATAGCACTGAGCGACTTTTTAAACATGTCCTTAGGTGACTGCTTCACTTCGTCCCCTACTCCAAACACCCCAGACCTTTTAACCGCATTTGAATTTACTTTTCCAAGCACACTTCAGAAGTGTCCCCTTGAAAATACAGTAATTCCTCCCAAAGGGACCCTGCTTAGACTTCTTGAAGGCTGGATTACAAGTGCCATCAACTGAAACGTAACTCAACAGTGGTTTCATTTGACTATTGCATCAGTTCAATTGGAAGCCTGCACAAGAGGTTTGTGTTCTTCATTCAGGCAGGAGCTCTCCAAAATGAGTAACTAGACTGCACGTGAAGCTTCTCCAGGGCTAGGAAAAGTTCATAATGCTTTCAGCACATCCTCTGACTTCAGAGGAGTTAGGAATTTACAGCTATTAAGAAGCCTTGACTCTCAGCCTCACGCTTCGCCAAGCGTGGGTATGCAGAATGGCCTTTCAAAATATGGCTATCGACATATTTTGGTCAAACAGGTGGAAGCACATCTGAGGAAGTGCATATGAGAGGCCACACCCCAGACACTGCAATGGCAGAACCATTTTTACAGCAGGTTGGCTTTCTGCAGAGGTACCACAGTGTCAGGACCAGTGGCTTTTCTGGTAACAGGGTCTGACACAGATCTAGCACGTAGCATGAATAAGGCTCTCACATTCTGCACAACTAAACAGGGCAAAGCCATTGCTCCTACCGGCAGGAGGGAGGGTTGGAGGGCCCAGCACTCACTGGATGTGCACACAAAGAAACAAGGCTGCTGGCATAGTTGCAATACATCATTCTGTCATCTAACAGTCAGCAACCCGGCTGCTGGGGACAGGCTATGTTTTCCCTACTACTAAGGTGGCTGGTTAATGGAGTGAATTTGAATATATTTCAATAATAAGCATCAGGACAGCTTTGTATATATTAAAACAATCCATTTCTGAAAATATGCTCAGCATTCATTTCTTGGTATTAGTCTTTCAGCTGCAGCCATCTGCCCTAACCGAGCAGCACATCAGGAAAACAGAATTCGAAAGCTGCTCTCTGGCTGGGGAAATCACCCATAGCATGGGACATATGAAACACTATTCCAGCACAAGGCATATGACAACTTCCATCTGCTGGAATTGCCATGAATCCATTATGGTGCCATTTCCTTATTATAACATAAACAGAGCAGATAAACAGCCATCATGTTGTCATGGGACTGCTGCATCAAATATTCAGGTGCAAGAAAAGTCAGGGATTTGATGCACTTCGCTCACTTTGAGAGTATTTTTAAGTTCTGTTGTTAAAATAGGTTATGAATACTCAAAAAGTAGTGAAAGCAAGTGAAACTGTTTGCAGTGCTACAGGAAAATCTTGTGGGAAAACAAACCAGAGAATTCTTAGTTCATTTTGGCTCCTTATCAAGTCATAGTTACCAAAGAGCCAAAATACAGAGCCTACCAGATGTGAGAATTCACTCTCTGCCTGATTTAGTTGAAATGAACAAGTTTTTTCCTCTAGAAGAGCCAGTTCCCCCTCTTTAACTGGGGTAACAGATTACTGCCAAGAACTGACACTTCTCTTTCAGAGTTAATACCAATGTAACACAGAGATGTGGTGCTTTCTCTGACAACAGAGAAGGAAACATCAAGTGGAAATAAGCTAGGATTCTCTAACAACTACTAGGCAAATCTTCATGAGCCAATTAAATTGAAACCAAGTCATTTAAAACAATGGCACCTTTTACCAAAGTAGAACTTTCTCTCCTAATTTTACCTTTTCTGTTACAAATTTTAATATATACAAAGCTTTTATTCTTTTAAATCACTGTTATGGAACAAACCACTCCTTCCACCTCTATTTTTTCCTTTTTTTTTTTTTTTTTGTTAAACTGTACAGACTTGTTCCATTTTCAGGAATATCTAGACTTGGTGAGTGAAGCAACCTGATTGGCTTCCATCCAGCTGGTAGCATCTTGAAAGTGATAAAACTCCACGAAGGCGAAACCACGGCTTACACCTAGAGACAGCATTCAGATATAGACGGGATACTTGTGTTAGTCAGTTCCTTTAAAACAGGCGAATCTCTCTCCAACTGCTTCATTACTTCATGACAAAGCAGCTTTACAAATGCGACGTCAACTGCTGGGATCTGCTCGTTATTTTGCCATGGCAAGGAACCAAGCTGCCTTAACTGGCTACATTTCACTCGATTTGAATCCATGTTTAAGAGTAACCATGCAACAGACTACATACTATTAAATGTGTATACACTATTATTACTTACCAATACCTGTTAACAAAACCCCCTGTAGACAGACTTCTTTTAACATGTTGACCAGCTATCTAAGTCTTCCAAAAAGCCACATTCCTTAGCCATGGCAAACCTTTTATTTTTCTTTTTTTTTATTGCATGTGCTTGCAGTTTGGGGACAATTCTGGATACTCTTTTGGGCTAGGGAAGAGGAAGGTGATGTCAAAAACTGGATTAAGAGCTCTCACCTGTCTTTCTTTTCATCAGCCTCACGTCTGCAGGCTGAGGACCTTCAAAGGACTCAATAAGCTCGCGAATCTGCAGGAGATTTTGATCCAACAGTTAAAATTTTCGTACCTTGGCGGACAGAAGTCACAGAAATAACCTACCTTGCAGTACCATGCAAAAGGCCCACAAAACAATGTTTTCAACACTATCTCAGAGACAAAGAAAACATTTACTGAGAACTCAACAGGCGACTGATGAGCATCAAAGTCCACATAATCTTTTGCTACATGTTAAACCAACTGTAATCCTCACTCAGGACTCTGAATCATCCAGAATCTGAATCCCTACGATCTTGTGTTCTGAGATTATCTAGACAGTATTTGGCAAAGACTGTGCATGACCCCAGGTTTTTAAAAAGAACACTGCTTGTATCCCTCTCCCTGCATGTCTAAACACCCTTCGCTCCTAGCAATGAAAAACAAGAAGCCTGCACTGCAAGGCTCCATGATGTATGTATTCCTAAGCCTCATGCTAAAGATCTCATCCTCTAACACATCCCCATCGGTTTTTCAGGATAAAGCAGATTTGTGAAGAACATGTCATCAAGGAAAAAGCTGAAGAGACGTCAGTTCTTCAGCTGTAACAAAGCTGCTCAGGCTGCAGCACAGGCGACATAAGTCACTGTGCAGAGGCATGGAGGAAAAAGAAATACTAACAAATTTTTTGATTCTAGAGCAGAAAACAAAAAGGTTTTCAGCAGTTTTCACGGAATTCAAACTACATCACATGCAACAGCGCTGCTCAGCAGGATCACAACTTATCTGAAGCTGCCCATTTATATGCTGACCGGAAATAATATCAGCAATGCAAGATAATTTTTCTTATGAAAAATGTAGAAAAAAAAAGAAAATTGTGTACACAACCAGAAGTACTGTTAACTTAAGAATTCAACTAAGTTCCAAGATGCATTGTCTACACCCTGAGTCCAGAATTAAACATTCATATTAATTATGTTACAGTTATTACACAACTGTAGAGCTGCAACATCAATATCTCAGAAACATGAACTGTTCTAAAGTGTTCTGTGTAATGTCTGACTGGGCTGTCACATTTGTATGCAGGAACCCATACTTGATTTCAAACACTCATGAAAATATTAGAGCAGTATACTGTGATTAGGAACCCTCAATATCAGCAGGGTAACAAATAATCGATGGAAAAAAAAAAGGAAAAAAAATCTCCATTGTAGAAATACTGCAAAAATATTCTCTGTGCTAGCAAATAACGCATAAACACATCGGAGGCAGAGGCGCAGTCTGACTGAAAACAAACTGGGATAGCTCAGCTTTTACCCCTCAAATAACAGTTGAGGGCTTATAGCTTGGTAACCAAAATAACCTAGCAAGAAAAAAAACCCGAAAATATTATCATAAAGAGAAAAACGTTAAAGCTTTGACATCTTTTTATTAAACAAGTTAGACAAGCAAGTACCAAGCTCGTCAGTACTTGCTCCTTCAGCTCGGCAGCAGCCATTTTGACTCCCACAGCTGTGCCCACACAAAGCAGCTTTGTGCGGGGCTGTGCTCGGCTAAGGAGCTCGGTGACTGTGTGTGACCCCATCGGTCACAAGTTCTGGCCTCGATAAAGACCAGAAAAACTGGTGAGTGCCACCTCATTGTCTCTGGCCCCCTCCCCTCCCCCAGAGAAGCAGCAAAAAAAATTCTGCCTCTTCCCTCCCATACAGAAAAGCAACAAAGAACAGGTAGTTTAAGATTCGCTCTTAGGGAAAGCAGCCAAACGTGCGCGAAAAAACGAGTATTCACGGGTTGTTCCGTTTGAAAGGGACTAGTTAACATTGAACTGACCTCTGTTACCTAACACTGAGAGTTTAAATGCTTTCAGGACTCAAAATGGCAGCGCGATAGCGCTGGAAAGGGGCCACCATGATGCAGCGCTCAACAAAATGGCAGCAGCCGCTCCGGCGCGGCCCTGCCCGGGGGCAAGGCAGGCACAGCCCTGCCCGGCTACTCACATCGTTCTCCGTAACCGTGATGGGGAGCCCACGCAACATGATGGTCTTGCTTTCTTTCTCATCGTTAATATCGTTCCTGTAGTCGTGCTCTCCGTAGTCCCCATCGGAATGGTATCCGTCCTCCGATTTGTCGCTGTTCCTGCGCTCCCGCTCCCTCTGGAAGCCAGCGCCCAGGATTAGCCACCGCGACTCCCTGCAGCGTGTCCCCACCGTGCCACGCGAACGGACGGCGACACGGACACCGGCCGCTGCCCGGGGCTGGTCCCCGGGGCCTCGGGCAGCGCTCCGCGATCAAGCCCGCTCCCCGTGCCCTCCACCCCGCAGACCCCGGAGTGCCGGCCCCGGCTCCCCGACCCCGCTCACCTCGGGGCTATCGTAATCGCGGCTGTCGTAGTCTCTATCATAGTCTCGGCTATCGCGACTGTCGTAGTCTCGGCAATCCCGACTATCGTAGTCCCGGCAATCGTAGTCTCGGCTGTCCCGGCTGTCGTAGTCGCGGCAATCTCGGCTATCGTAGTCGCGGCAATCGCGGCTGTCGCGACTGTCGTAGTCCCGGCAGACCCGGCTGTCCCGACTGTCGTAGTCCCGACTGTCGTAGTCGCGGCAGTCTCGGCTATCGCGGCTGTCGTAGTCTCGGCTGTCGTAGTCTCGGCTATCGTAGTCGCGATAGTCATCATAGCGGTCACCACGGCGCTCCTCACTGGACCTCTTGTAGTCATCCCTCCGCCGGCTGCGGGACTCCCGCTCGTCGCGGTCCTCCCTCTCCACGATGGAGCCATAGCGGCCGCTCCGCTCCGTCCTGCTCACCCTGAGGGGCACAGCGGGCCGAGCTCAGAGCGTGAGGCGCCCGCCGCGACCCCCACCACTCCCCGCCTCCTCCCGTCTCCCCTCGCCCTCCCGCCGCCTCTCACCGTTTGTCCGAGCCCATGCCGCCGCCCAGGATCCGCAGGCACCCGGCACAGCACTGTCCGGCACCACACGCCGAGCACACCCGCGCAACCCTCTCACTGCCTCGCCACAAAATGGCGCCGAGAGGACCGCCCGTCTTCTACCCAGCAGCCACCTCGCGCGCCGACTGGAAGCTTCCAAGCGGGGCGCAGTGGCGGCGCGCCGCGGGGCACGCCGGGAGATGTAGTTCGGAGGGGCTGCCGCCATTAAGGGTCCTGCGGTCCGGCCTCCTCCGCATATGGGACCGGGATGCTCAGACCCCCGTCCAGCTTGACCCTGGACACTGCCAGGGATGGGGCAGCCGCAACTGCTCTGTAAAACATGTGCCAATGCCTCGCCACAGGGCATTTCTACCCCATGTTCAATCTAAAACTGCTGTCAGTTTAAAGCCGTTATCCCTTGTCCTGTCACTACGTGCCCCATCCAAAGTCTCTCTCCGGCCGACTTGGAGCCCCTTTAGGCACTGGAAGGGGCTCTAAGTTTCCCCTGGAGTCTTCTCTACTCCAGAGTGAACAGCCCCAGCTCCTGCAGCCTGTCAATAGCTGAATAGCTGTGGTGGCCAGCCATCCCTTTTGGGACCACCTGCCTCAGTAAAACTGAATCACTTCTGTCCCCAAGGGAGGACATGGGGCTGTCCCCCCGCCTGCACTGCTTGGGCTTACGTGGCCAAGCCCAGGAGCTACAAAGCCACCAAGACTTTGGCCCCAGCAGCATTGTCCTCTCCCTGTTCCCAGCACAAAGGGCAGCCCTGCCCCCTTCCCATGACACCAGCATCCATCCCCACTCCTGCACAACTACTCCTGCCTGGTCCCGCACCCCTTGGAGCACGGCAGGTGCTGGCAGGAGCAGGCAGAAGTTGCTGAAAACCCTTCAAACCACATTCAAATGCCGGGGTGCAGTCAGGACCTCCTCCCTGCCTGACCCTCAGTCCTGAGTGTTTACTTGGGACGGAAGAAAAGACATTTAACACACAAAACAGTGCCATCTTTAACCCTTTCAAGTAAGTTTTCTTAGTCTCAGAGCATGGTGGAGTGGGGCTGGCTGGAGGGCACGGTGGTGTCAGGGTCGCACCTCATCCAGGGACTGCTTGGCAGTACAGGCAGTACAGGCAGCACAGGCAGTACAGGCAGACAGTACAGGCAGACAGTGCAGGCAGTGCAGGCAGAGCAGGCAGGACAGGCAGAGCATGCAGTGCAGGCAGTACAGGCAGCACAGGCAGCACAGGCAGACAGGCAGTGCAGGCAGTGCAGGCAGTACAGACAGCACAGGCGGACAGTACAGGCAGTGCAGGCAGTACAGGCAGTACAGACAGCACAGGCGGACAGTACAGGCAGTGCAGGCAGTACAGGCAGTACAGGCAGGCAGTGCAGGCAGTACAGGCAGTACAGACAGCACAGGCGGACAGTACAGGCAGTGCAGGCAGTACAGGCAGTACAGGCGGACAGGCAGTGCAGACAGGCAGCAGGCAGCCCTGTCACAGGGTGCATGCGCTATCCGGAGGCGTGACAGCTGTTTCCGCTGTCATCCGTGGCTGCTGCCTAAGGAAAAAGTTTCTCCTCTGGGCAGGCTGCCCGACCAGCCTGAAGGCTCTCGGCGGCTCCTTGGCAGGCAGCCCCGGGCAGTGGGAGCAGGTAGGACATGGCTGTTCCCTGCACCTCTGTCCCTGTTGCTGCCCCCAGCACCCCCTCTTCAGCTGGGACTGGTGGGGGGCATAGCAGACAGGGGCTGTCTGAGCCCTCCCCGCCCAAATCAAAGCACTTCACTGGTCTTGAGAGGGACTAGGGGGATGGCATTGCATGTCTGGGGGAATGGCACTGCATGTTTGGGGGGTGTTGTTGCATTGTTTCCTTTCCTGTATAGCCTTGGGGGCACAGAGATGGGCGAGCTTTGGGGACGCATTCCTGTGGGTTGGGGGTTCCTAGTGAGGGGAGGTGGGGGCCGGCAGGCCCTTATCCTCTTCCAGCTCTTCTGACCCATGTTTGCTGTGCAAGCAGCTGTGCCCCCCTGTGCTCCCCCTCGGCTCTGCATCACTGGGCTCTTTCCACTTTGGGGTCCCTCAAGGGATGAAGGGTGCTGAGAGGCTCTTCCAGCCGCTCCAAACAGAGGGACAAGACTGAGACAGTTTGTGGGCAGAGGTCACATCCCCTCTTCCAGCCCTGCTGTAGGCTGAAGGCACAGGGAAAGCAAGGCCCAGCCCACAGGACTTTCCTGGAAGGGCATCTCGGCATCTCTCACCTCTCCCTCTGCTGTCTCCAAGGATTTTTCTGGGGCATTAAGGCTGCGCTGACCCCGCAGTGGGGGGTGGGCTCAGTCATGGCTTCCAAGCGCCAGGCGTCCTCCTCGAAGCAGCCAGACAGCAGGGAAAAGAAAGCGAAAGGGGAGGAGGACGACAACACCTGGAGCTCCACCTTGGCAGCCCTGAAAACTGCTCCCAAGGAGAAGCCCCCCGCCGCCATTGATGGTCTGTGCCCCCTCAGCACGGCACCGAACGCCCGGGTGAGAGCAGGGCTGAGGTACCCAGAGGGGCAGGGATTGGGAGGGTTGGGGGAGTCCCAGAGCAGCCCCTGCCCTGTTGACACAGGGTCAGCCCCAGTTTTCCTTGCAGACCCCCCCTGTGTTCCCACTGGGACATTTCTGCACCCTCTCCTTCCCCAAACGCTGCCCAGGTGCCATCCCAGGCCATGTCACTAACTATAGGTCTATGAGGACTATGACTGCACCCTGAACCAGACCAACATCAGCGCCAACAACAACAAGTTCTACATCATCCAGCTCCTTGAGCATGATGGTGCCTACAGTGTCTGGAGCCGCTGGGGCCGTGTGGTGAGTCCACCCTGGCACTGCTCATACCCAGCACCTCAGCTGTCCCCACTCTGCCTTCAGAACCCCAAAAGCTGAGGGTGAACCTGGTGGTCCCCATCCTTTTTCCTTGGTCCCAAAGCGAGCAACCAACTGTCCTGCTATAGCCCTTTAATGGGGGGGCTTCAAGGACTTGCCCCCACACAACATGGTCAGCCTGGCTGGGGCACGTGGCACCTGTCACTGCAGTGAATGAGTGTGACTGCCCAGCAAGGAGTCCTGGGGTGTCTTCCTGAGCTGGTGGCTCAGGCACATTCCTGCTCAATGCCCCACAGCCCTGCTATCACAGCCCCCCTGGTTCCTGCCTCCTTCCACCGGCGTGGGGCTGGTGGAGCAGGGATGCAGGGGGAGGTCCTGACCACTGCTGTCCACTGCCAGGGAGAGGTGGGCCAGTCCAAGCTCATGCCCTGTGCCTCCCTGGAAGCTGCCAAGAAGGACTTTGAGAAGAAGTTTCGGGAGAAGACCAAGAACAGCTGGGCAACAAGGGAGAACTTCGTTGCCCAGCCAGGGAAGTACACGCTCATTGAGGTGCAGCCAGGGGCTGGGCAGGAGGTGGAGGTTGCCCTCAGGGTAAGTACTGCAGGCACCCAGGATGTTGCTGTGGTGGGATGGTCCTCATCGCACTCCTGGACACCAGGACATCCAAGAGGGTCAGCAGGATGGGAGGGATTTTGAGGGGAGTCTGGGTGCATGCTGAAACAGCTTAAAGGCAGAGATTTGGGGCTAATGGGTTAAAATGGAGTGGGAAAGCATCCTGAATGAGAAACGTGGCCTTCTGGGTGGCATCAGCCATGGAAAGCGGAGGCAGCACCTGCCCATTGCTCTGCTGCCCCAGGACCAGGCTCTCCTCACAGACATGGGCAGCCCTGGTGCTGTGCTCCCACAGCCTCTCGCAGGCTCACAGCTGGTGTGGGGTGTCTGCAGGTGGATGCCGTGGATGGGGACAAGGTCTGCAAGCAGCGGGTGCTGCCCTGCACCTTGGACAGAGCCACACAAGACTTGGTGTCCCTCATCTTCAGCAGTGACATGTTCCGGGATGCCATGCAGACCATGAATATCGGTAGGAGGTGATGGGTTGGTGGGTGGCATGGGTTCGGTCTGGGGGGAAAGGTGGATGGAGCAGAGCTGCTGATGGATTTTAGAGCATCCCCTCTGATATCCTGGCAGCTGATGGGACTGTCGACACCCCATGCTGGGTGCCCACACTTGCCCATGGTGATACTGGAGGTTCTTGGACGTAGCTGTGGGGCGAGTAGGGTGGATGGTTCACCTTCATCACTCCTGTAGATGTGAAGAAGATGCCTCTGGGGAAGCTGAGCAAGCAGCAGATCGCGAGGGGCTTTGAGGCACTGGAGGAGCTGGAGGCAGCACTGAAGGAGCAGCCCCCCCAGGCCACTCGCCTGGAGGAACTCTCCTCACGCTTCTACACCATCGTCCCACACAACTTTGGACGGGCACGGCCACCCCCCCATCAACTCCCCTGACGTGCTGCGTGCCAAGAAGGACATGCTGTTGGTGAGATGCCAGAGTACATAGTGGGTGGCATCCCTTCCAGGTGGGGCAGGAGCTGCTGGCAGGAGGCTGGGCTTGCCCTGGTCCCCCGGCACAGTGCCCAGTACTGGCGGTGAGGATGTCCCTGCTCTGTCCCTGCCAGGTGCTGGCTGACATTGAGGTGGCACAGAGCCTGCAGGCACAGAAAGTGAAGGAGGAGGAGGAGGAGGAGGAGGAGGAGGAGGAGGAGGAGGAGGAGGAGGAGAAAGAAGTCGCCCATCCGCTGGATCAGGATTACTCCCTGCTCTGCTGCCAGCTCTCCCTGCTGGACCCGGCTTCCCGGGAATACCAGGTGCTGCTTGTGCCACAGCGTCCCATAATGGGAAGCAATTATGTCAGGTCTGCGGGCACCCCAAAGGCTCCTACTGTCCCAGGGGGACCGTGGGCATTGCTGAGATGGCTGCCTGGAGTGACACAGCTTTTTTGCCTCCCCCTCGGCAGCTGATCCAAACCTACGTGACGCAGACTGGGCACAAACTCCAAATCCTCAACATCTGGCAGGTGGCCCGAGATGGTGAGGTGAGGAGGAGGTGATTTTCCCCATGTCACAGTGGGGAAGCCGTGGTTGCACCCCAGGATTGCTTCAGGGCTTCTCCATCCAGGAGGGGATTCAGCCCAGCTGGCCAGGGCCAAACAGGCACCTGGTCTCCTGCTCCTCCAGCCAGGCCCTGGGGCTGGACTGGGGAGGTGGGTGGCAGTCCTCCACTCCTGGGCACCCATGTCTCCCTCTGTGGAGAGCCCTTAGCTCTGCATCTCTCCAGGATGAGCGCTTCAAGGCCCATGACCTCCTGGAGCACCGGCGCCTGCTCTGGCATGGCACCAACGTGGCGGTGGTGGCGGCCATCCTGAAGAGTGGGCTGCGCATCATGCCCCACTCTGGCGGGCGCGTGGGCAAGGGCATCTACTTTGCCTCCGAGAACAGGAAATCAGCTTGCTATGGTGAGGGTCCTGGGATGGGCAGGGCTGCTTGTGATGCCCACAGGGTCTGTGTGGGCCTGGCTGCCTTTGCATACCCCCTGCCAGGCAGCTCTGGGCATGCCAAGCCCTTTCCCTGCCCTGGCAAACAGTCCCTGTGTCCCAGCGTGGCCTGGGCACAACCAGATGGGAACACCGGGGATGGTGCTATCATCCCCATCCCTTTCTCCCATGGCAGTGGGCTGTACATCTAAGAAGGTTGGCATCATGTTCCTGACGGAGGTGGCTCTGGGCAAGCCCTACCGCATCACCTGTGATGACCCTACGCTGTGTCAGCCACCTGCTGGCTATGACAGTGTCCTGGCCTGTGGCCAGACAGAGCCGGGTGAGCCTGGGGCGGGAAGTGTGTGGTGACTGTGGGTCTGTGGTGGGCACAGGACAGGGTGGGAGAGAGGCCATATCTCAGGTTTGATGTGATGGTGGGGTGTCTTCTGGCCCAGATCCTGCGCAGGATGAGGAGGTGCTGCTGGATGGCAAGAAGGTGTTGGTGTGCCAGGGCAAGCCCATCCCCATGCCCGCCTACAAGGACTCCTCCTTCAGCCAGAGCGAGTACCTCATCTACCAGGAAAGCCAGTGTCGGATCCGCTACCTTGTCCAGCTCCGCTTCTGAGGGTGCCTGGGAGCAGCACGGCCCCGGCCCAACACCGGCTGGTGACACCCATCAGCCCAGAGCACAGTGATCTGGAGTCTCTGGCCACCGCAGCTGGGGCTTGGCAAGGGACGGGCTGGCATGGGAACTGAGCTTGCTTTGGCTGCAAATAAAAGCACTGTGCCTTGTACTGAGCGTGCTCTCACTTTCCTGCCCGGCAAGGCAGGTGTGCTATAGGGAAGGGTGTCAGCGGGTCCCTGAAGGGATGGCTCGGGTGGCTCCAGAGGCGCTGAAGCCTTCAGATGAAAGTTGGCGTCTTTGAGAGCCAGCTGCTCTCGTCACCTTAGCAAGGCACACAGCTCATGCCCACGCCGTGGCATCAGAGCTATGGAGGATGAGCAAGATCTACTGCCCTGCCTGGGCATGGAGGAATTAATCCATCCATCCTGAGGGTGAGTGCCTGCCCTCCCTCTAGGGCCATGCCTGCTGTCTTGCCCCAGCCTGGCACCCATGCCAAGCCCTTCTCTGTGCTCACGTGTACCCCTTGAGCACGTGTCTGGGTGCTCAGGCTGCCGGGGAAGGGCAACTCCCAGCTGTGTTACCCCGATGCCCCATGAGCATCCATGTGCCAGTGGAGACGATTTGCTGCAGACCTGCCTGTAGGTCTGTCCCTTGAGCCCCAGGGACCTGAGGGATGAGCTGCTCCTGTGGAAGCACCAGGCCTGGTGCACTGGGTGGCCATTCTGGGGGGGCACAGGGCTCAGGGACCCTGGTCTCTCCTTCCTGAGCCCCCGCCGGCTGCTAGGACCCAGCAGCTGTCCCCGTGGGACTGCCACGGGTGCAGGCAGTGCAGGCAGCGCTGGGAGTGACAGCTGGTGCCATCCGCAGCTGGCAGGCTGCAGGCAAACAGGATGACGAGCGGGTGACGGGAGCGGGGAAGGGGGAGCGTGGCCTCACACAGGGCTGGCAGCCCCGGTTCTGCTGTGGGAGCAACACCAGCGAGAGGGACCCCAGTGAGGAGAGGAGCATCACCCATCTCCCCAGGAGCAAAGGTGCGCTGAATCCCACCCACCCCGGGGTCCCCTGTGGCCAGAGCAAGAGGGTTGGGACAGGCAAGTTGTGCTGTCCCTCCTCGGGACGTACTGATGCCACTGGAGAGGGGGACGGGGTGTCAGCCTGGCATGGGTGCTCACAGGTCCTAGCAATGCTGTCCCTGGCCAGGTTGGGGGCAGCCTGGGTGACAGCTCTGGGACAGCCAGGGTGTTATGATTTCCCTGGCTGCCTCTCCTTCCTCCAGCACCTTGGACGTGTGCTGGTTGTCTCTGTGTTTCTCTGTGGCTCTTCTTCATTTTGGTTCTTTCCCTTCACACCCTGCTCCTGATCCCAACAGGCAAGGAGAAGGCAGCAGCCATGGTTGTGGTGGGGTTACCCTCTCTGGGACACAGGAGAAGAGCCCTTGCTGCCCAGGCACCAGAACTGCTGGCTTAGCCCTGGAGGGGGATGGCGAGCCGGACGGGGTCAAACACCACAGACAGCCTAGAGCTGCTCTCCGTCCCCGAGTACTCCATTGCCCAGGAGGTGGTGGGCCTCTTCTGCATGATCCTGCTCACCCTCACCGCCCTGGTGGCCAACATTGTGGTGATGGTCATCATCCTTAGAACGCCCCTTTTCAGGAAGTTCATCTTCGTCTGCCACCTCTGTGTGGTCAATCTCCTCTCAGCCATTTTCCTCATGCCCCTGGGGATCATCTCCAGCTCCTCCTGCTTCAACAGGGTGATCTACAGCATTGCTGAGTGCAAGGCCGTGATATTCCTGAATATCTGCTTCATCAGTGCCTCCATTCTCACCATCTCTGTCATCAGTGTGGAGCGGTACTACTACATCGTCCACCCCTTGAGGTATGAGGTCAAGATGACCATCAGGCTGGCAGTGGCTGGAGTGATTTTCATTTGGGTCAAGTCTGTTCTCATCACTGTCTTGGCCCTGGTGGCATGGCCTCACGGCAACGGGGCCACCAGCGCCAGCCGCTGCACAGTCTACTGGAGCCCCGGGGCCCACAAGAAGGTTTTTGTGATCCTCTTCAGCATCACCTGCTTTATTCTGCCCACCATCATTATCCTTGCTGTCTACTCCAGCATCTACCGCGTGGCCCGGACTGCGTCCCTGCAGCAGGCGCCGGTGCCAGCACAGGCAGTTGCACCCCGACACCGATGCGACTCCATCGCCAGCCAAGTGACCATCCTCACTGCCAGGATCCTGATGCTGCCCAGGCTGATCCCAGATCGCCTTCTGGGGAGCAACAAGGCCATCCTCACCTTGGTCCTCATTGTGGGACAGTTCTTGTGCTGCTGGCTGCCGTTCTTTGCTTTCCACTTGCACTCCTCTGTCACTATTGGTGCTGTGGGTGGTGGGCACGGGGAGATGGTGGTCACCTGGATTGCCTATTCCTCCTTTGCCATTAATCCTTTCTTCTACGGGCTGCTGAACCGCCAAATCCGTGAGGAGCTGGTCCGGCTCCGGCGCAGCTGTCTTAACCATCCACTGGGTCAGGAGCTCTGTCTTTCCATCTCAGAGGCTTCTGTTCAGGAAAACTTCTTGCAGTTCCTCCAGAGAGCAACTAGCACACTGGAGACTCACACCAGCTGCATCAGCCCAAGCCCCAGGAACAGGCTGGACCAGACCACAGGGGGCTTCCCCACCCCAGGTCAAGTTCCTGAAGAGAGCAGCTGAGAAGGAGGCTCTGTCCTACTGTGGTGGCCAGGAGACTTGCCAGGGACCCATCAGACCTGCTTGGACCCAGTCTCTTGGATTTGGACGAGTCCTTGTTCAGGTTTTGCCTCTTCTCTGAGCTTATGGTGGAAGATGGTTTCTCCACTGGGAGAAGGTAGCAGATCTGGGGAAGTCACATTTCTCTTCTGCAGGCTGGAACTGTCTCTGGCTCCACCAGCACAGCCCAGTTCCATGGATGGGCTCTCCTCAAGACACGGAATGCCAAGGGGCTCCTGCACAGGGGCAGGGGATGGGACACCTCCATCTCCACTGTCCCGCTGGGAGCACTCCTGGCCAGCGGGGAGGAGCAGATGTCCCTTGCACCCTACCCAGGAGCAATGTTCCAGCTAATGCCACTAACACCAGTAACACCAGGGCCCCAAGCCCCCTGCTGAGCCTGGATGGCAGGCATGGAGACCTCCATCCTTGGCTGTTTAACCCAAAACTAACGCCTGTGTGGAGGAGCTCCTGCTCCCTGTGACACTGATCAGGGGGACACACCCACGGGGCTGGCTCTGGCTGTGTCACTGTTTGTCCTGCTGGCATGGCAGCATGCAATGCCCGTGGCCATGCCTGGCCATGCCCTCTGTCCCCCTCAGCTGGCAGTGATCACCCCCCGGGGGGGAACTGGCTGTCCGAGGGTCCATGCCGGGCTGTTTATGGACACAGCTGCCCAGCTGAAGCCCGGCCAGCAGTGCCACGTGCCAGCCAAACCGGGCTGCTGGCCAAGGGCACGCTGGGGTGGACATGGTGACACAGGGTGGTGGGGGATGGCTGCGTGGGGTGCCTCAGGGCAGCAGCAGCCAGAGGGGATCAGGAGATGCTGTTCCCCTTCACTCTCATTGCTTTTGAAGGGCTTGGGGACACTCTCATGGTCTAGTCCCCAGTGCTAGAAAGGGGACTGGACCCTTTTGGGGAATGCTACGGGGGTACATCCCCCCCAGCCCATCCACAAAGGTCCCAGGGATGGTGTTGGCATGGTGGGTTGGAGATGTCCCTCCTCCAGTAGTAACTGCAGGCCTGAGGGAAAACTGCCCTATGGCCTCTCTAACTGCCCCGTGGCAGGGAGGGGCTCCAGGAAGACTCCCAGAGAGATGGGGCTGAAGGCCAGCATCCCCCCCCTAGACAGAGGGATGCCCTTCCAGCCACCACCCAAGTACCCAGGAGCTGGAGCCACCCTTGCTCTGGGGGAAGTCTCCACCCAGGGTGGGGAATATTATTATTACTGTTATTTTCTTGTAAATTTTATCTTTTTATTAAACCATTGATAAGTTACAAAGGAGGAAAAAATATAGACTCATATATATACAGCATTTCCAAGCCAGCAGGGACTGGCCCTTGGATGGGGTTGCTGGGAGGCGACTGCCCCAGGGTGGCCCAGGGAGGGCTCCCCACCAGAGCCAGTGGACGGGGGACTCCTGGAGAGGCCAGGCAGTCCTCATCCAGTGGGACCTGGCTTTTGGGCGCCAGATGGAGTGTGGGCATGAGCAGGGTGGCAGGGCAGGCAGGGTGAGGAGCAGGAGGCAGGGGTCCCACACCAGCACAGGGCACTGGGAGAAGGGACCCTAGACCGGCAGGGACAGCCCCCCCACCCAATACCAGGACTCATGGTCTCGGTGCAGAAAATTGGGGGGGCACAGCGCTGCTGGGACGGGCAGCAGGCAATGAGCCCCTTCCTCCAGCGGGCATGGCCACCAGAAAGACCCTTCCCTTCCCTGGGGTGGGGGACATGGGGCACCTGGCAGAGGCTGAGGTCAGGGTGGGTGATGGGAAGGTGTCCTTGCTACTGAGTAGCACCCTGGACTCCCTGACCCACCCACCAGTGGGGTTCAGTAGGGTGAGAACTTCTGCCGGTCAGCTTTCTTGGTGCCGTTGGCTGCCGAGATCTTGGTCGTGTAGGTGGTGGTGCCGCCATTGGGACCTGCCACGGAGGATGGGGACAGTGCCAGGAAGGACACCGGCTTCAGGCCGATGAAGTTGGAGAGGGAGATGGCGTAGGGGGTGCCCAGCAGGGCCGGGGGGGCTGGGGCGACGGCGGGAAGTGCCGCACCGGAGCCTGGGGCGAGGGGCTGGGAGAAGCCCATGCCGAGGTCCATGGAGCCAGGGCCTGGTGGCACCTGGGAGGTAGATTTAGCCGTCTCTAAGCTGGGGAAGCAAGAGAGAAGGATGATGGTGAGTACCATGGTGACAGAATGGTTCTCCCACCACAACCTTAGGATGCAGGAACCGCATGCCCCATCCCTTCTGGCACGTCTCCATGGCACATCCTGGGTATCCCACTGAGCAGGATTAAAAAGCTGGGGCTCAAATCTGGTGGGTCTCAGGTCCTGCACTTCAGGATCTCAAAGCACCACCCAGATCATCCTTCCTGAGGATGCTGTGGTGGGGGTATCCTCCAAAAGTTGCCTTGGGGTGCTGGAGAAGTGCCACCCCTCACTAGAACTCAGCATGTGTCCCCCCCAGGCTGACACCTACCAGGCTGTGATGAGGTACTGAGCCAGGGTGATGCTGACAGGGGTCCCTGTGATGGTCACGTGCCGCTCACTGGAGCCCTCGGTCTGGTTGCCAATCTTGATGTGGGCGCCCGACATCTGCCTGATCTCGCTGATCTTGCTGCCGTGCCGGCCGATGATGCAGCCGATGAGCTGAAGGGGCAGGGACAGGGTGAGCCAGGAGCAGCCAGAGCAGTCTCGCAGAGCAGGGAGCTCCCAGGGGCTCACCCAGACACGCCCTACACTTCAGAGGGTTGGTGAAACTGTGGAAGGCGCTGGGAGGGCAGGGCACTGCTTTCCTTGGGCAGACCCTGCTTTCGGTCTCACACAAATCCCTCTAGCTGGCATTGTGCCACATGTCAAGGCCATTCCTTGGCATTGGCCAAACCCTTTCCCCCTGTCCTGTGTTTCAGTTTCCCTTTTCTTCTGCCCCAGCTACTCCCTCCTGCTCCTAAGCTCTGGCAGAGCCTCCACTGTGTGGGGCAGTGGGTGCTGGCCTCTGCAAAGTGCCTCTGGGATGGGACACATGGGTGGGGACAAGCTGTGGTCCCTCTCATCATTCCCAGACCAATACATACGTCGTTGGGCACCAGGAACTCCTGGGAGCTGCTCTGGGAGCTGGCATCCAGGCCTGGAGAGAAAGACAGGGATGTTAGTAATGCGGGGGGCAGGTCTCCAGTAACTCTGTGCCCCTCCCCCAGTCCCATACTGGGGTGGTCAGCAGCCCTGGGGACAAAACTGGAGGATCCCTGGGGAGAGGCAGGGAGGACAGGACAGAGACACAAGTCATAATTTGGTGCTGGTGCTCTCCCACGGCAGGACTGGGGAGCACTGGTGGGTGCAGGGACCCCAGGAAAACAGTGACAGGGTTGTGCTGGGGGGGCAGGTAGACATGCTGGGGGGGGCTGGGACTGGAAAGGGTGCAGAGGATGGAAACCCCTTCATCAGGGCCAGGTGTCAGGGTGGATCAGGAGGGGCACCCACACCCCCAGCCTTGGGGGGAGCATGGGAGGTGCTCACCTGGCATCATGGTGGGTGCATGGCCCAGGGGGGCGAAGGGAAGCGCATGCCCTGACAGCTGCTGCAGCTTTGTCACCTGCCCAGGCAGTGCGAAGAGGAGGAAGGTGGTGTTAGGGGTGATGGCAGAGTGTCCCTTATGCCCCAGTGCCTCCCAGGACAGGCATTCCCAGCAGCACTCATCCCGCTGGGCACAGACCCCACTGCCACAGGGACGGACTCACCTCTGCAGGAGAGACCCCGCTGTACTGGCCCTGCATGGAGAAGCCCTGGGGAGAGAAAAAAGGGGCATCAGTGGGGAGCCAGGTGGGGACCATTGTCTCAGGTCACTCCCCCCTGGGACAGAGAGACTACCCTGAGTCTTCCAGAGTTTCCCCTTGCTGGCAGAGGCTTCCCCCTGGCCACCTCATGCCCTTGGAGATGCTGTGGCCTCTTACCTGATTGGCAGAGAGCAGGATGGTGCCCAGGGAGAGACCAGGGTGGTAGGGTATGGTGGCCCCCTTCGGAGGCGACTGGAGACAGAAGGAAGGAGGTGGAGGAGATGAGAGATGACGCTGAATGCCCCTGTAGCCCCAGGGACCCTCTGCCCCCTTATGCCCCCAGCAAGCTGGACATAGCCCCCAGCACCACGAAGGCAGGGTGCTCCTATGGGTTTCCACACAGGGGGACCCTGGTGTTTGGGTCCAGATGGGCATGGGAAGCCTTGGGCAGGGGGAGGTGGGTAGCAGATGCCCCCTGGGCTGGGCATGGGGCTTGGCAGGTACCTCCAGGATGACAGCGCAGATCTGCCTCACGCACTGGATGATGGTGTCCGGCACCCCCGAGACGGTGACTGCCCGTTCAGTGGAGTTGGGCAGCAAGTCACCGGCCACCTGCACCTGTGCCCCTGTGCTCTGCAGGAAGCAAAGAGAGATGCTGGCATCCCCCAGCCACTCCCTGCCAGGGCTCAGCATCTCACACCTCCCCTGTCCCCCTCCTGAGCCCCCAGGGACCATTGCAGGACCTGCAGGGTGATGCTCCCCCTCCTGCACCACCTCCCCCAGCCCCTGTGGGACTGTGGCAGCCCCCACACCCAGGGCTCTGTGCCCCCAGGGGAAAAAGGGGATCCCACATCCAGGCTGCCCTCAGCCTCACCTCCCGGATCTCCCGGATCTTAGCTCCCGCCTTGCCGATGAGGGAACCGCACTGGCTGGCTGGGATGACGAGGCGCAGGGTCACCGGTGCTCTGCTGGCTGACACCCCATCGGCCCCTGCTCCCAGGTCCTGTGAGGGATGTGGGATGCAGCATCAGACCCCCAGGATCCCGCAGGTGTGGGGGCACCTGGCGGGGATGTAGGAGGGCTGTCTACCTCCTCCAGCTTGAAGGCGATCATAGAGACAGCGCGGAAGACGGCATCGGTGGAGCCGGTGATCGTGGTGATGCGCTCAGGGCAGGACCCTTCTGAGATAGTGATGCGTGCGCTGCTCTGGGGACAGTGCCACACCCCGTTAGGGACGTCACAAGCCCTGTGCTTCATGACTTCCCTCAGGGATAGCCTCATAGGGGGAGATGGATGCCTTCGAGCCTGAGCCTTCCCCCTCCCACCTTCCCCAGGCAGCCTTCCCTGGGGTGCTGCTTTGTTTTCCCTGGTTCCACCTGGGATTTAGGGGGCCAGGCACATGGGAGCCACCAGGTACAGGCACGACAGGCAGCAGGACCTGGCAGCCCATCAGCATGCCCTTACCTGCTCTCGTATCCTCTTAACAGTCTCTCCTTTCTGCAGGTAAAGGAACAGGGTGGGTGGTCAGGTCCAGGGGAGCCAAGGGCTGGCAACACACAGGACCCCAAATCTTACCTTGCCGATGATGCTGCCGATCTCCTGCAAAGGCAGACAAGAGTGGCACTGTCAGCAGGCAGCTCCCTGCCTGCCACATCCCTCCTCTGCCCACAGCCTGGCAACAGGCAGACCTTGCCCTAGGGACACTGGGTGACACTGGGGCATGGGAATGTGCCCCTCCCTGGCTTAGCATGGGGAAAGAAATCCTTCTGGGAATGCTATTCCCAGGGGAGACTGGGAGCAGGGGAAGAAAACAGGGCATGGTGAGGAGCTGGAGCTCCAGCATGGCCCCTCACCCCAGGCATCGCTGACCCCCCAGTGGCACTGAGCCCCCTGCCATTACCTTGCCGTGCATGAGCATGCGGAGGGTCAGGGTGATGCTGAGCTCCGTCTCCTCGGGACTGCCGCCCACGCCACTGGCTCCATCCGGCGATGCCATGGCGGGAGGGCGAGATGAGCCTGTTGGACATGGTGGTCTTCAGAAAGGGGGGATGCCCCAGCTAGTCCCCCACCTCCAGATCTGCAGCTTGAAAATCGTATGGCTGGGAAATGGGGAAACTGAGGCAGGGGCAGCACTGTGCCCTCCTCTGGCAGGGGAAGCTTACACGGCCCCACGGCACCCCATGGGCACCCTGCACCCCCAAAAGGGATCCGCTGCTATATGTCTGCCTGAGCTGCCTTCAGTCTGTCCCACACACAGCCAGCAACTGGATGGGTACAGGGGGAAGAGGCAAGGTGTGTGGAGCAGGGCTGTGGGATAAGGTTCTGTTTGCTTGCTGGAGTGGGGAGAGCAGAGGTGGCCCAGGTGGTCTCACACGCTGTGCAAGCCACCTTCTTTCTCCTCCTCCCTTCCCCCTGCCCATGCGCAAAGCCCCAGGGGAAACTGAGGCAAGCTCCCTGATGGAGACCACCCCAACCAAACCACAGCATGATGCCCACTGACTGATGCCGCTGCACCCTGTCCTTTCCCAGAGCACCCCAGGGCCCTCCCGGACCCTGTTCCCGGGTGGCCGTGGGCGGCAGGGCCCCTGGGAGGAGGACAATTACTGTGTGTCCAGGCCCGGGTGGGCGGCTGCGGCACCGCTGGCTCCCGGCGAGCTGGGCGATGCCAAGCAGCTTTGAAACAAAGCACCCGTGTTGGGGCTGGGGCCGTGTCCGCGGGCATGGCGCGGGGGGGGCGGGGGGGGCGGCTATTTTAGGTGCTGGCAGGATTCGTCACCGCTACAGCACATCTCCTGCATCAGGATAACGGGGGGAGGGAGGGGCGCACCCCTTAAGGGCTATGGCTCGCACCCCCGGGGGGGTTTGAACGCCCCGTCTCCACCCTCCTGTTACCGCAGGCTGGAGAAAGGTGGAGAGACTGAAGAAGGGGAATATTCCCGTTCCCGATGCAGGGGAGCCTGAAGCGGGGCGGAGGGGGAGGGATGCACCCTGCTGTAACCCCTGCCCGCGGCATCCGGAGCTGTGTGCGGTGCCGGCAGGGACGCGCAGCCGGCCAGGGTCCCCAGTCCCCCGGGGATGAATGGCAGCAGGAATCCGCCAGGGACAAAAGATCCCGCCGGAGGAAGAAGGACGAGGCTGGCGGTGGGAGAGGGGGAACGCAGCAGGGCCACGGGTGTCCCCCCACTGCCACAGACAACGCGTGGGGGGTCCGCGGGCAGGGGGGTGCTCTCCCCCAGGTGAGCCAGGCTGGCAGGGACGCCAAGGGCCCCGGTGATGGGCACAGGCCACCTGCCATGGCTGGCACCGGGACAGCCACCAAGCCGGGCACCGCCCGTCCTTCGGGGCACCTTCGGGTGCCAAAGGGGGGGGGAACGACAGGGGGAAGCCCCCACCCCGTCCCTGGGGAAACCTCTCTCTGCTCGCCCTCCCGGCCGCCCCAAGCCCTCTGGTCCCCGCGGGAGTGGGGCCCGGCGGGTACCTTTCCGTGCGCCTCGTCCCTCCACCGCCGGCCGCCCCGCTCAGTGCCACATTGTCCCCGGCGGCGCCCAGTGACACCCGGGGCAGGAACAATGAGCCGCTTGACAGGCCAGGGCCAAGCTGGCAGCCCCGGCCCCCACCCCGGTCCACGCCGGGGCCCCCCTCGCTCTTCCCCTCTCCCACATCCCTCCCTCCGGGATCCTATTACAGCGGATAAGAGACACTAAAAGGAACAATGCACCCTGGGTAAGGCCATCTGCCACCGCTGGGGACATTCCTGGCCCCCCCGGCCCCCCTCCCTTTGGCTCACACATCGCCCCTCTTTGTAATTGCGTGGTTTTTTTCCTGGAAGCCGATCAGCTGGCAGGGCTCGAGGGCTCAAGGACACCGGAGCGGGCAGGGATGGGGCAGCTGGCACCCCAAGGCCCGCTGGCACCCCAGGCTGCTGCTGTGGGGTGGTGCCTGGAGGGGCAGGAGGCACCCCTGTATGGGGGGGTCGGGACAGCACCAGGGGACCTGAGCCATCTGGGGGGGTCAGGGATGCTCTAGACAGGGGCCCTGCCGTACTTCCAGGGCAGGGACCAGCTCCTGCACCCTTGGCACTGCCTTGTGTCCCCCACACGGGCATCCTGCGCCCACAGAAAAGTGCCCCCATCCCCCCCCATTACCTCCCCCCACTAAATCCTCCTGGGCCCTGGCGTAAGCAGCTAAAGCCCAGGCAAGCTTGGCAAAGGGGGGGGGCACTGGGGGGGCACCCTGCTGCCGGCTCCATCTGTGCCCCCGAGTGCCCGGCGCAGCAGCACCAAAGGCAGAGGAGGCAGGTGGCAGGCAGGGGTCTTGTCCCCCCGTCTGTCAGGCCTCCCCGCCTGCCCCCTCATCTGCTCATGGCAGCCACTCGTTGGGTAAATCACCCCCCACCTCCCCAGGGTGCTGGGAGGATGCCGCTGGGCAGGAGCCTGCCGGGGCTGGCAGTTCCCTTTTAAGCCCCTGTGGATTACCCTGGACTTGGGTGTGTGCCAGGAGGGGTGGGAGGAGGAAGAGGAGGATAAAGAGGAGGCTGGCAGGCTGGGGACACGGCTGTCACTACCTTGGGGGACCTACCCGTCCCTGAGCATGGCCCCAGGGCTCCCTGGGCACCCTCTGAGGTTCATGGGGGTCCTGTCAGAAGTGATGGCACTCACCCACCCACAATCCCCAAACGTACCATCCCTCAGAGGCTGCACTTTCCCTGCTGTCACCCGCCAAACTTGAGTGGGACAGCCGTCATAGAGGCAGGGATGAGGGAAGGAGGTGGGAAAGGTGGAAAAGAAGCAGGATGAAGGTATCAGGAAAGCAGTGGCAGAGCTTGAAGTTTTATTTGGTCCCAAGAGAGGTGGGTGCTGGTGTGGGCCAGCGCACTGTGAGTGCCAGCCGAGCACCTGGGTTGGCACAAGGGTGCATGTGCAGGCAGAGGGGTGGGTGGGCTGGCCACATCCCCCTGCCCTGTGGTCCCATCATGCTCATTTCAGCTGCTGCAGGAAGGCCAGGAGTCCACGGTGCCACTCATTGGGCTTGTCCAGGTAGCAGGCGTGTCCTGCACCCTGCAGCATCAGCACCTGGTGCTCAGGGAGGTGCCGCAGGTTGTTCAGGCTGGTCTGCCCCAGCTCCACGTCCTGGTCCCCGCACACGATCAGCGTGGGGGTCTGCAGAGGGGGAACACACCCTGAGCGTGTCACCCAGGCACTCGCTCCTCCTGGCCAGGGACATCCTGGAGGGGAGACACTTGCCCTTCTCCCCCACCCAGTATGACAAAGGGAAACTGAAGATCAGACTCTTGGCTCTCCAATTGTCCCCTCTTTCCCTCCCACTACCTCACATTTGCATTCCTTCATCATCACATTCCCCTTTTTCAGTGGCAACAGGGTTTCTGGCCTGTTTGGCCTTTCCCCTGCGCAATCCCAGTACCAGGGTCTCCCCTTCACCATCCCTCCCAGTTCCCTGACCTCCCCAGTGCCCTTCCAGGCCATACTTTGATCTGCGCATACTGCTCCACCGTGAATTTCTCAGTGCAGATGGGTGCCACAGGTACATAGGCCTTGAACAGGTGGCTGTGCTCTAAGAGGAAGGGCAGCGAATACATGCCACTGAGCGATGGGCTGATCACCACAGCTGGACCCAGGCCCAGAGCCTCCGAAACTGCCTTCAGGAACGCCGCCGGTGCTGGCTGGCCCACGGGCGCTGGGGCCACGGCATCCTTCGAGCGCCCCAGCCCTGAATCGTGGGAGACAGAAGTGGCTCTGACAGGCTCCACACCGCCTCAGTGACTGGGAGAAGCCAGCACAGCACAGCACAGCAGGACAGCGGGGTTGCCATCCTGGCACCTCAAACCGGTGGCTACCCCGCCTGACTCTAGGGCTGTGCTCACCACACCTTACCCGGCAGGTCGATGGCCACGGCTCGGAAGCCGTTCTCAGCCAGCGTGGCCAGTGTCCCCACCTGCAGCCAGGTTTCGGAGCAGAAGCGCATGCCATGCAGCAGCAGCACTGTCAGCGTCGGCACCGCCTGGGCTGGCTCAGCTTGGCGGTAGAAGAGGGTCTGTCCTTGCACTGTGACGGTGCTCTCGGTGATCCGCGGGGTGGCCATGCCTGGGGGCCGGGGGGCTGCTCAGGCGGGTGAGAGGTGGAACGGGAGGGCTGACAGGCTTTCTGCCGCTGTCGAGGCCCGGTGGTGGCAGGAAGACAGGAGGGCTATGAGGGGTAACACCGGCATCACCTTCACTGTGGTGGCACCAGCGGGGTCACTGATGTGCCAGGCGGCCCCACGGGCCCGCCCCTGCCTCAGTTTCCCCGTCCAGCGCTGAGGCTGCAGCCCTTAACTGCTGCCCCGTGCACGG
>VZTE01001503.1:1668482-1751326 GCA_013397775.1 Eulacestoma nigropectus
TTACAATTAAAGACATTAAAGACATTAGAGCCTCTGAAATTAAACCCGTGGTGAGCTGAAGCGATTTGTGCAGAGCTCCCCGACCTGGGCTCTGCGTGGCTGTGAGGTGACTTTGGGGGGTGACAGGGACAGGCGTTGTGCCGTGGGTGCGGGGGTGGCCACGCACCCAGCTCTCCCTCACACTTCAAGCCACTCTCTTCCTTTTGTTTCGACTTCCAACAGTGGCTCGTGTAAGAGGGGAAAGAGCATTTTGCTGTTGTGTGGAGTGGATGCACAGCCCTGTGCTCTTTGCTGTCCCTCCCGAGGGACCCCCACTTGTGGGGTGGCTCCCGTGGGAGCCCCACGCGGGGTAAAGGTGTCCCAGGGATGGATGGGGCATGGCAAGGGGCTGTTCCCTGGGGAGGTAAAGAGGAAGGCGCCCTGAGCCGGTGTAACCCGAGGCGCAGGAGGAATTCGCCAGGTCTGGGGGAGAAGGGGAAGCCTTGCCTGAAACAATAAAAGGAGCCCGCCGACTTGGCCAGTGTTGTTCTGAGCTGGGAAAATATTATTGCTGGGCAAGAATAGAAGGAGACGACAGCGTTTTCCTGGGCTGGACCCGGCGATACGGGAGGACCTGATGCTGGGAGGACACAGGGAGGAGGGTGCCAGACTGGGTGGAGGGGCCAGCAGTGCCTGGAGCCAGCTCTGCTTACAAGCATAGGGGTCTTCCCGATGAGGATGGAGCCGCTGGGGCTGTACCCTCCGTGCCCCTGGCATCACCAGTTAGGGCACTGGGACTGCCCTTGAGCAGGGATGGGGTGTGTGATGGGGTGAAGGTGTCTGTTGTCCCCTGCTGGGGATGGACCTTGTCTCCCTTGCAGGGCCTAGAAGAGGCATTTCCCACCAGGACAGGGCATTGCGTCGCTGGCCACCTCCTGGCTGGAAGTGACAAATGTCCCCCCAGCAAGAGCAGGACTTGGCACCCCAGCGTCCTGACCTGTGCCAACTGGGCTTGTCCCAGCACCACCTCCCCTCTCGTGGGGACACGTGTGGGAGATGCTCGGGCTGGGTGTTTCCCTGGGGTCAGCAGCAGTGGCTGGCAGTCTTCCGGGCTGGAGGGTGTTTGGGGACAGAGCTGTGCTCATCAATGGCGCTTTGTCCTCCTCCTCCTTCTCTGTCTGGCAGTCACAGTGGCCTGGCCTGGGGTCGGGATGGGTTTTCAGAGCCCCGTGAAGCTGAGCCATTCCCTCTGGCCCTCTCCCTCTGGCAGCTCTGGCAGCTGTGTGGGCGCCACTGTGCCGGCTTGGTGACCCTGAAAGTCATTTCCCACTGGAAACCAATCGAGCCACTGCCCCCGTGTCATCGTCACTGTGAGGGCCCCCTTGGCATCCCACGAGATTCAGGCTTGGACCTGCTCTGGGGGCTTTGACTGTCAGACCCTGTTGCTTTGGGATGTGATGTCCATCCCAGGGATGCAGTGCCCCCACGCTGGTGCCTGTCCCCAGGTGCCACAGAGGAAGCGTCCCTGTTCCCTGTCGGTGGCGGTGGCAGCAGCGGGCTTTGTGTGGCAGTTTCCCCATGGCACTGGCTGGGTGCCTGCTATTGTGTCCTTGGCTGGCACCCAGCAGGGACAGGACCTGCTTTCCACCCACCCCGTGTCCGGTCTCGCCGCCATCCCAGCCCTGTGTGAGCCCAGCCTGGGGCTGATGGCCCAGCCCAGCTTGTGGTGGCACGGCCACAGTAGGAGTCTGGGGTGGTTCAGCCAAACCTTGCTGGGGGTGGTGACCTTGCCTGGGACCCTGCTGCTTGTTGGCTCTGCAGCTTTGTCCTTGGCTGGAGGGAGAACAGCACTCCAGCCAGGTTGAGGCAGGGATGTCTGTGCCTCCAGGAAGGGATGCAGAAGGTGCTGCAGTCCAGAGTGTCTGTGAGCAGCTCTGCTGACTCCAGGACAACTCCATGATACTGAGAAGCAGCAGCTCAGAGGAACCCTTGGGGCTGGGGTGGCTCCTGCTGATGCTTTCATCTCTTCCTGGCAGAGCTTTTAGGCACCAACCGCTCCGTCCTCTTCTTTGGTCACCGCGGCTTCCTGGGCTTCCGCTCCCTCTACCTGGATGAGTATCGTGACCGGCTCTTCATCGGGGGCAAGGATGTGCTCTACTCCCTGCTCCTGGACGGGGCCAGTGCAGATGCCAAGGAGGTGAGCTGGGTCCTGCTGAGCACCCTGGGGTCTCTGTCCCCACCCAGCCCCCTGTGGACCTGTTGGTGCCCAACTGAGCCAGGCAAAGTCACTCTGAAACACGACCTGCCCTGGGGATGGCCTCATCTCAAGTGCCTTGAAATTATTCCATAAACTTGTAGTGCCTGGCAAGGGCAGGCTGGCTGTGGTGGCTGGAGGGCAATTAGCTGGCAATTAGTCATGATCATCAGCCTTGGAGACTGATGGTGCAGCCCACCAGTGATTCTTGCGTACTGAGTATTGTTTCGGACCCCACTCTTCTGAAAAACTGCCATTGGGAGATTGAGTGCTGCCCATTCCCACTTGGGCATCCCCTTCACGGGCCAAATATTCAGCCGAAAGCCTGCAGAGACAAGGAGCTAAAGGGATCCATCAGTGCAAAAAGCTGTGCCAGGGTTCAGCTGGCAAAGCTCCCAGACCTCTCCTGCTTCCTTGGTGGGAGAGGTGATGGACCAGAGTGATGGTGCTGGGTGGTGGCTCCCCTCCTCTTTCACCATCTCCACTTTGACTTTTTGCTTGTCAAACACGGCTCTGGGCTGTTTCTAGCTGAAGAAAGAGGAGGAGGAAATGAAGTGCTCCTCGGCGTGCTGGGTCACTGCGGTGGGGTCAAGGGCTTGTGTACCCAAGCTGCCCTTGGTCCGAGAGCTGCTAAAGGCTGTGGGGGACATGGACTCCATCACTCCTGCTGTCCCCTGGGCACCCTTTCCCCAGGCCACCCACAGGCCCACCCCCTTCCAGGCCAGCTCCAGCCATCCCCAGCATGACCACCCAAATCCAGCCCAGCTGCGGGCTGTGACTGCCAGGGTGCATCTCCTCAGGAGGAAGGGTCCTGCCCGGGGTTGTGGGGTGGGAGTCCTGGGCTGGGTGGGCTGCAGGGAGCTGTGGTCCCTCTCTCTGTCCCCCTCTCCATCCCCTTGCCATTGGCAGCCTGGGGATGTGGATTTGTGTGGCTGGGTCCCTGCTGTCCCCCCTCCCTGCTCCAACAGACCCTTTGTGTTCCAGATCTATTGGCCACCCCGCCCTGGGCAGACGGAGGAGTGTTTTCGGAAGGGGAAGGACCCAGGGGTGAGTCTCTCCCCATGTGGGGGGTCCCCTTGTGCCAGATGGCTCCCCCCATGTCGGGGCTGTTGTCACCTGCCAGGGATGGCCCCCTGGGGCTCCAGGGATGGTTAAGCCTGGTGCATGAGGGAAACTGAGGCAGGGAGTCAGTGGCCAATCCTGGCCATGCAAGAGGCTTTCTCCAGGCTCTGGAAATCCTGTCTCAGTGGCTCTGCTCAGCCCCGTGGCTACAGAGTGGTGGCCAGTGTGTCCCAACGTGGCTGCATGAGCAGGCAGAGATAGTTGGGCTCTGGGACCCGAGCTTGGAGGGACCAAAACCCCCATGCTGTGCTCCAGACCCCAGCAACACTGCCTGGCCCATCCTGGCTGTCCCCGATGGTGGGAAATCTGTAACTGGCTCAGGCTTGGTGACCTTGTTCCCTAAACCTTACCCCTCTTTGCATCCCCCTGCCCCGATACGAAGCAGGACTGTGGCGGGGAGAAAGTCCCCAAGGCTCCCCTGGCCCAGACAAATTGCTCCCAGGAGTCCTCGTTCTGCTCTCTGTGTTTATTTTACCAGCTCTCACCGACAGATCCAAGCCAGGGCAGGCTCAACTTTTTATTTTCCTTGAACATATATTTTTTTTCACTTGCTATTTTAGAGGCTCTTTGCAAAGGGAAAATAAACAGCAGGAGGCTGGGAACCCCCAGGGCGGCTCGGCAGCGGTGTTCCCAGCAGATGAGGGGCCTCACATCCCGCTGTGGAGGGGACAATGGAGGGCAGGCAGGGCTGGCGCTGGCCAGGGGGAGCTGCCAAGCTAATGGTGGAGAAGGATGGGAGCCCTTTTCCAGTGGGAACTGCCAGGAGGGAATGTGCAAAGTCAGAGGTGGCAGGTCTCCAGCCCTGGGGGTGTCACTGCTGTCGTCCCCCAGAGAAGGGGACGATTCCAGACGGCAGCGAGCAGGGCTGTTCTGGAGGCAGCCCAGGATGCCTGTGGGTCTCTGTCTCTGTCTCTGCTGTTTCCTCCTTTTGTTTCATCCCTGGCGTAAGCAGGAACATGACAGGGAAGGATGTCCCTGCATCTGGTCACGTCCTGGGCGCCAGGGGCTTGGGGCAGGGTTTGGAGCTGGGCAGGTGATGTTGCTCCCCTGGCCAGTGGGGGCTGTGTGACAGGGTGAGTGGCCAGGTGCCTGTGGGCAGGAGATGCCCAGGTGGCAGCTGGATCCCATGTGGTTCCCCTGGGATGCGCTTGGCAGCAGGAGGACCAGTAAAAAGCCCTGTCCTTTTGCAATGGGCTGGGGACCACCCAGATGAAGTCCATAAGCCCTGTCAGTGGGCACAAGCTGCCACCCCAGATCCCTGGCACCAGGCTGGAGGCAGGGAGCCTGGGTGCAGCCCTGGGCTCACCCCCTGTCGTGGGGCCCCAGGCAGAGGCTGGGAGCTGAGGGTGGGCAAAGCACCAATAGCCTGTGACCCTTCCTCTCCCCTGCTGTCCCCCCAGACTGACTGTGCCAACTATGTCCGTGTGCTGCATCCCTACAACCGGACACACCTGCTGGCCTGTGGGACAGGCGCCTTCCACCCCATGTGCACCTTCGTCTTTGTGGGGCACCGTGGTGAGGTAGGGCAGCATCCCCAGCAGGACACTCCTGGGATGGAGATCTCCATTGCCTGCCTCTCTCCTGAGGGGCCTTGGGACTGCGTGGGGATGCTGGATGTGAAGTTTGCTCTACCCTGAATACCGGTGGGGGGCAGTGTCAGGAACCAGCTGCCTGTAGTCCCTTTGTCCTTTTGCTACCCCCTGTCCAGCTTTCCCACCTGTCTGCTTGGCATCCCCTCTACAGACATGTCCCCTGGGGCTGGTGTCCTGCCAGGGGCTGAGGCAGGGGTGGCATTTTCTTCTCTCCCAGCTCACTGCTCATAAATCAAGTTGGCCGGGGTGGAATGGCAGGACACCCCTCAGAGCCCTCCTCACAGCCTGGCCCCGCCTGGGCAGCGGGAGCCCTGCCTGTACCGTGACAACTCTGACCAGGCAGGCGGGCAAGCAGCGGGGCTGGTGGGTCCCTTTGGCTGCTGCGCACCCTCATGGGACCAGCCTTGCCTCAAAAAGCGTGGATCCTGCTTCCAGACGATCCTTTGGGTACCCTGAGTGAGGTGAAAGTTGGGCAGGGACCAGAGCTGGCCCCTGCATGCCCAGGCACAGCCCGGGGCTCACCTGCCTGCTGCCCTCCCCAGCACACCTTCAGCCTGGACCCCGTCAGCGTGGAGAGCGGCCGGGGCAGGTGCCCGCACGAGCCCAGCCGTGCTTTCGCCAGCACCATCATCGGTGGGTTGTGTTCCTCAGGATCAGGGAGCCTCTGGGGCGTGGGCCAGGGATGGTCCCCGTGCCAGCCAGCTGGGTGCTTTTGCAGGTGGGGAGCTGTACACCGGCCTCACTGCAGATTTCCTGGGACACGATCCCGGCGTTTTCCGCAGCATGGGGACCCGCTCCGCCCTGCGCACAGAGGTGGACCAGCGCTTACTCAACGGTAACAGCTTCCTTCTGCCCCTCCATTCCCCCACAGCAGGGCTAATGCCGGGGACTGTGAACCTTGTGGTGGCCAGAGCATCTGTGGCCATGGTGCAGCATCCCCCGTGCCAGCTAAGAGCAGGGAAAGGCACACGGGCAGCAAGGTCTGGGGGTGCTCCTGGCTGGCATCCAGTCGCAGCATGGTCTGGGGACCGGAGGTGGTGGCTGTGCCCTCTCTCCCACCTGACATGGCCGGCTCTTGCTTGTAGGTCCCAAATTTGTGGCAGCCCACTTGATCCCAGACAACGATGACCGGGACAATGACAAAGCCTATTTCTTCTTCACGGAGAAGGTGGTGGAGGCAGACAGCAAGGAGCACACCATCGTCAGCCATGTGGGGCGTGTCTGCGTGGTGAGATGCTGGTGGGGACCACGGGGGACAGGGATGCACTGAGTCACAGCAGTGGCCCTGATGCTCCCTGTCCCTGCAGAATGATGCTGGTGGCCAGAGGGTGCTGGTCAACAAGTGGAGTACCTTCAACAAAGCCCGGCTGGTGTGCTCTGTCCCCGGCCCTGGTGGCATCGACACCTATTTTGATGAGCTGGGTAAGGGGTGCATGGAGCTGTACCCCACCGGGGCTAGTCACTTAGTTGGTGGCTGGTTACCTAGTTGGATTCCAGGAAAAAACACATGCTTTCATTTCCAGAGGATGTCTTCTTGCTGAGGACAAAGGATGGGAAGAGCCCGGAGATCTATGCCCTCTTCAGCACTGTCAGGTGAGTGACCCAGCTCCAGCCTCTGGGGACATCCAGCTGCAGCTGCCCACGACCTGCCCTGTCACCGTCACCAAGGGTTGCTGGCTGCTCCCCTGGTCTGTACGGGGTTGCCGGTGCTCCCACTGCCAGCAGTGCCAAGCATGGCTCTGCTCAACCCACTTTCCATCCCCTTCCAGCCACGTTTTCCGGGGCTCTGCTGTCTGTGTGTACCGCATGGCCGACATCCGGGAGGTGTTCAACGGGCCCTTCGCCCACCGGGAGAGCCCCCACCACCGGTGGGCTGCCTACGAGGGCAGGGTGCCCTACCCGCGGCCGGGCGTGGTGAGTGACTCGCTGGAGCTCCAGGTCCCCTCCGCTCTTCTGGGGTGGCGGTGGGGCCATCCCCCATCTTCTCACCTGCTGGAGAGGTCAGCTGGTGGTTTGCCACCAGGGGTGGAAAAGATGGATTGCAAACTGGAAGGCAGAGAGGGATCCCAGCCAGCTCTGAGGGGCGATGGAGGGGGAAGGAGGAATGGCTGCTGGGGTGGCTGGGCTGAGCTGGTCCCCTCTCGTCCCCGCAGTGTCCCAGCAAGACCACCAACCAGCCCCGGCGGCAGTACGGCACCACCAAGGACTTCCCCGACGAGGTGCTGCACTTCGCCCGCGCCCACCCCCTCATGTACAGGCCCGTGTACCCCCGGCACCGCCGGCCCCTCCTTGTGAACACCGACCTGCCCCACCGGCTGCGCCAGCTCGTGGTGGACAGGGTGGAGGCCGAGGACGGGCAGCACGACATCCTCTTCCTCGGGACAGGTGAGCAGCAGGAGCAGAGTGCAGGAAGGAGCCCTGGAGCTGGGGCTCCCAGGGCTGTGTGATGCAGGGTGCTCACACCTCCATCCTCCTCGGCCCTCAGATGCCGGCTCGGTGCTGAAGGTGGTGGTCCTGCAGAAGACGAGCTCAGCCATGACTGAGGAAGTCATCCTGGAGGAGCTGCAGGTTTTTAAGGTGACATTTACTGCCCCTTTTGCAAGGGAGGGGGCAGTGGGGTGGGCTGAGGTTGGGGACACACGTGGGGATGGAGGCTCAGGGCTGTCACTGTTGTCGGTCACTGGAATGTCTCAGGGTTGTGAGGGCAGAGGGTGGCTGGGGGTATTTTCACCCTCCCCAAAACATTCCTGATGCTCCGCCGAGCCCTGGTGGCTCTGAACGAGCCGGGCTGTCCATGGTGAGGATTATGCCAGCCTGATGACCACTCCCCTCCCCTACAGATGCCTGTGCCCATCACCCAGATGGAGATCTCTGTCAAGCGTGTGAGTACAGACACGGCTCGGCCACGGGGCTGGGGACCGGGCAGGTGACCAGCTGTGGTCACCAGCCTCTCAAAGCCATGTGGTGCTTGCCCTGGGGTATCCTGGCCAGGCCCCCAGGCGCCGAGCCCATGGGGGTTGCCAACATCACCACCTCGGTGCTGTTCCCCCAGCAAACGCTCTACGTGGGCTCCAGCCAGGGGGTGGCCCAGGTGCGGCTGCACCAGTGTGAGTCCTACGGCAGTGCTTGTGCCGAGTGCTGCCTGGCCAGGGATCCCTACTGCGCCTGGGATGGCACCGCCTGCACCCGCTACCAGCCCTCCGGCAAGCGCCGCCAGCGCCGCCAGGACGCCCGCCACAGCAACCCTGCACACCAGTGTCTGGACCAGAACCTGACCGGTGAGAGACTGGGGGGCCACAGGGCTGAGGGGCTGCTTCAGGTGCCCCAAGATATCCTGACGTGCACAGCCCTGGCACGCAGAGGGGCTGGTGGCCATTCCATGTGGGCACTCTGACCTCCCCATCTCATAGACCAGAGCACACCCCAAGAGAAGGTGGGTGCTGCTAGGGGCTGGGGCTGTCCGCTGGGAGAGAAGGGGATGAAGCCGCACGGTGGCCGAGGGGGGCTGGCACCCGGGCGGGCGGAAGCCTGGCTCTGCCCTCCCTGTGAGCCTGTGCCTGTCTTTGCCCCAGTGGATGATTTTGAGAGCGTTGAGGAGAAGGTGCTCTACGGGGCGGAGGACAACAGCACCTTCCTGGAGTGCGTGCCCCGGTCCCCGCAGGCCAGCGTGCAGTGGTTTGTCCAGAGGCCCCCCGATGAGCAGCGGGACGAGGTGAGGCTCCCTTGCACCTGCTCCTCTTGTGGGGACACGGGAGGGGTGTGGGGCCAGAGCTGGACCTGCCCAACCCCGCGGTGGCCGACAGGTGAAGACGGATGAGCGGATCCTGCAGACGGACCATGGGCTGCTTTTCCGCAAGCTGCACCGGCACGACGCCGGCATCTACTACTGCAAAACGCTGGAGCACGGCTTCACCCAGACCGTGGCCAAGACCGCCCTGGAGGTGATCGCCAGCCAGCAGCTGGCACACACCTTGCCCCGGGGGCGAGGGGACGAGCTGCCACACCTGCTGTGCCCCGAGCCCCGGCTGCTGCCACAGGCTCCCAAAACCTGGTTCAAGGACATCATGCACCTCATCAGCTCCCAAAACCCGCGGCGGGTGGAGGAGTACTGTGCCCGCCTCTGGTGCAGCAGCCGCCCCCACCACCGCAAGAGCAAACTGGCCCAGGCCAAGCTGGTCCTGGCTGGCGTGGACGTGGCCAAGAAGGGACGGACGGCCAAAGCCCACAGCGAGAGGAACCGTGTGCCCCGGCAAGCGCCGGCCGCTTAGAGAGGGCAGGGGAACGGACGTGGGGCAGCCGTGGGCAAGTACCAGCTCCCCGTGCTGCCGGTGGCCCCGGGGGCCTCTTGCCCTGGTGGGTGGCTTGCAGTGCTGCCAGCCTGGTCCCCCTGGCCAGAGTGGATGGGCAGGTCCCTGTCACCCTCACTGGCTGCAGGGTCACCTCACAAACAGGCGGTGAGGTGGGACTCGTTGGCCCCCCCTTGCTCTTGCAGGTGCTGCAGCAGGTGGGGGCCATAGTGCCTGGGTGGGCTGGGGCACAGTGGCACCCAGGCCATGCTGTCACCCAGATGCTGACTGGATCCCTCTGGGAATGATGGGGCCCAGTGTGGTGCTGTGGGGAGCGGTTGATGGCTCCAGGCTCTTTCCACACCAGCACAGAGCCTGGGGAAGGTGATGCCTGCTCGTAAGGGGGCAAAACCAGCATCATCCCAAAAAGCCTCCGTGTGCAGGAGCAGCCCTGTCACCCGCTGTGCCTGGGCAGCCAGAGCTGTGCTGTGCCACCCAGAGCATACCCCGGGGGACGGGGCTCCTTCCTCCCTTCTCGTGGCACTGGGACACACTCAGCAGTGCCAGCCTGGGTGCAGCTCCCCACTTCCCCTCTGTCCGCCCCACAGCCACAGTTTTAGGACTGGACAGGGTTGGGGAGAAAAGCAAACTGCTGCAGGCAGGTTAGACCTGTTCCTGGGTAAACACTGGGAGAGGCACTACTGCCACTGCTGTCACTGTGCCCAGGTGGGAGCAGGGACAAGCAGAAGGCAGCCCCAGCACAGTTTGGGGGGCTGCAACACAGCTGGGGTGGTTTCTGCTGGTTGGTGGCCCCAGAGGGCGGGGTGGGACATGGCTGATTCAGGTGGGCTCCTGGTGCCTGGGGGGGCTAAACCAGCAGCCAGGGCCTCCCCCAAACACAGGGGTTGGGGGGTAGGTGCATGGAGGGCACCTCCAGGCTGCCAGCAAGGTGTTCCTTGCTTTCCTCACCCGACATGAGCTCACTCACGGCCAGCCCTGGGTGATAAAAATCTGCCCCTTCCTGAGGCAGGGCAGCCCCACACAATGGTGTGAACCGCGGCCCTGCCGGGACGGGCATTGTTCAGAGCTGGAGGAACGGGAAAGAAAAATAATAATAATAATAATAATTAAAAGGCCCTAAATAGCTCACACAAAGCCAGGTCGTGATATCATCTCTCCTCCCTGAGTGTGTGTGTGTGTGTTTGTGCTGCAGCAGCGGCTCCTGGGGAGCGAAGTCCCTCAGCAGCACTGCCCCATCCCACGGACGACGGGTTGGGGGTCCTGGCCCCTTTCTCCAGCTCCCTGTCCCACCTCTCCTGCAAACTCCGTGTGTCTCCTGGGATGGGAGAGCTGTGGTGGGGCTGGCAGGCTGGGACGTGGGGCTGGCAGGCTGGGACATATCCTGCAGGGAGGGGAGCGCTGCTTTATGGGGCCGGACGGGAGCCAAGCACGTGGATTTGGATAATCGCAGGCCCGGGGGGCACAGCAGAACAACAGCCAGCAAGCAGAGACAAGGAGGGACCCGGGTGCAAAGCCAGCAGTGAGAAACAGGAGCCTGATTCCTCAGGGCTCGGATTAAACAGCCCTGCAGTGCCTGCACTGACCTGTGTGGAACGCCCGCACCCTTCTGCCTCCGAGTGACCCCTGTGCTCTGCAGAGCAGGGGCTGGGCTGCCCATTGTGGGGGAGGCAGCAAGAGGGGGCCCGAGGGCTCTGCTGTGTATGGGACCTGGCCCTGAGGTGAACTGTGAGAGGCTGGAGGTGGCACCAGGGCCAGCAGTGCTTCAAATTGAGCAGGAACAGAGACCAGAAGCGAACAGTCCCCCAAGCAGTCCACCCTTTTGGGGACCTGGTCCTCCTGGGTAGATTTACCACTAAGGCTGGAGCAGGAGAGATGTTGTCAGGGCTGCCCAGAGCATTCTGCAGGCTTCCAGCCTTGTCTCTGGTGATCAGCAGCCAGCTGAGGCAAGCTGTGTCCCTTGAAACTTCCAGGGGCTGAACAAACAGGAACACACACTCACGCACCTGCGGGGAGGAAGGAGACACCGTCCCTGGGCAGATACAGCACCGTGCACCTCGGTCTCTGCGGAGGGGAATGAGCCCTACCTGGGCTTGGCCCTGTCCCCGGGGCAGGAGTGGGGTGAGGGGAGCGCTGGGGGCCGGGGCGTGCGTGGGAACGGCCGCAGAACAAAGCCATGGAGGGGGGACAGGCACAGCCGCCCGTCCCACTCCTATTTTTATCCCACTTCCTAAGGAAGTGCGGCGCAGGGGCGCACGCTCGCCCTGGGAGCCTTCCAGCCTCCGAGGCGGCCAAAGCGGAGCTGCTGCTGGCCAGGTCAGCCTGGCCCCAGCCACGCCAGCAGCCCTCACACCTCAACACACAAGCACAGAGTCAATCAGGTTGGAAGAGACCCCTGAGACATCGAGTCCAACCTCTGACCCAACATCACCGTGCCACCAGGCCATGGCACCGAGTGCCTTGATCACCTCCAGGGACAAGGACTCCACATCTCCCTGGGCAGCCCATCCCAATGTCTAAGCACCCTTTCTGCGAAGAAATTTTTCCTATATCCAACCTAAACCTGCCCTGGTGCAGCTTAAGACTTTGTCCCTCTCATCCTGTCTTTAGTTGCTTGGGAGGAGAGGCTGGGCAGCACAGCCCCTCACGGCAGCCCCTCAGCAACAGGGCAGCCCCGGCTGCTGAGCCTGAGCCCCATCATCATCATCATCATCATCATCATCATCATCATCATCACCATCATCAATCATCATCATCACCATCGCCATCATCCCCAAACAACCCCGCAGACAAACGAAACAACACCACCACCCCACCAGGCAGACGCACCCACATTATTATTCTTGGTACTTCTTTCCGCCCCACACGCACATTCTCAGACACCTTGTTACGATCACAGGGCATGGGCAGCCATCCAACAGTCGCAAATCCCGGGAGAGGCCTCTCAGCAGTGCTGTGAGGTGTTACAACGAGCAGAGCCTCCTCGAAGGCACAGGGGCAGGACTAAGAAAGCATTCAAGCACCACAAAGCCTGGAGAATGACAGGCATAAAGCTCACGAGCACGTGCCATTAGCCAAGCTCCCCAGACAATAACGGGAAGCGGCAGCAGGCAGCGAGGAAAGGGAGAGAAGCGAGGCTGGAAGCCAAGCCACCAGCAAACACAGGGGGCTGAGAGGTGACAAACCCTACAGTTTTAGAGGCAGTAAACTCTGGGCACCCATCCTCCCGGCCCGTGCCGTGCCACAGGGAAGAGCAGCTCGGCATTTGCAGAGTTTTCCAGGTGTAATATGTGTGGCAAAGTAATTCGTGCTAAAAATTAAGACTATAGCATTTTTACCAAAGCCAAGAGAAAAATACAAATACCAAAGACATGAAGCTGCCTCCAAAAGAGTGTACTTCAAGGGATTTTTCGTCTGGCAAAAACTCCAGCGATATGCCTTCGATATGCATATACGATAAGATAATATTCGACTCCAAAGAAGTGTATTCCGAAGGATTTTTCGTCTGGCAAAAACTCCAGCGATATGCCTTCGATATGCATATACGATAAGATAATATTCGACTCCAAAGAAGTGTATTCCGAAGGATTTTTCGTCTGGCAAAAACTCCAGCGATATGCCTTCGATATGCATATACGATAAGATAATATTCGTCGCCAAAGAAGCTTATTCAAAATCATAAAGAAAAGGTATTCATCTACTTGTTCCAGGAACTTGCAAACACAGCAGTAAACTGAAAGATAAGATTAACAGAGTCCAAAAATGTATAAAAAGGTCCCCCCATGGAACAGCGTTTGTGAACTAGAGGGGTTCGGAGCGGACATAGCCCGAATCCAGTTCACCCGGTGCCGATCGCCTGGCTCGGCAGTACTTTGGTTGTGGCTTTTTCAAAATTTATACTTTGATAATTTAATAAATTCTCTTTAATTATTAAATTGGCTGTTTCGTCCATGACACAGGGAACCCCGCGCGGCGCCCGCGTGACGTCACCGCGCGCGGCGATGACGCACAGGGGCGAGCGACGGCGGGGCCCGCAGTCGGGGCCGGACATGGCGGCGCGGCCCGGCCCGCGGGAAGATGAATAAGGGCTGGCTGGAGCTGGAGAGCGATCCCGGTGAGCGCGGCCGCGGCACCGCGCGGGGCGCGGGCCTGAGGGCGGGCCGAGGCACAGGTCGGGCCGGCGGGGCGGNGCTGGGAGTGTGGGGTGTACGAGTGGAGTTTTGGGGGGTGGGATGTGTAGTGCACAGGTGGAGCTCAGGGCGCTGGGGGTGTGAGGTGTACGGGTAAGGTTTGGGGGGGCTGCGGGTACGGGGTGTGCAGGTGAAGTTTTGGGGGGCTGGGGCTGTGGGATGCGTAGGTGAAGTTTTGGGGGTGTGGGGTGTAAAAGTGGCGTTTTGGGGGGTGGGCTGTACAGGTGAAGTGTGGAGTGTGAGATGTGGGGTGCAGGCCTAGAGTAGGAGGGTGCAGGAAAGGTGCTGAAGAGCCCGGCATGGTGAAACTGGGAGCAGGACGGTCACAAGTGTCCCTTTCCCGCTGCCTTGAAGGTGGGTTCTGTGGCGGAGTCCCGGAGTTGTTTCATGGGTTGGGATTTGAGGGCCAGAGCTGGTGTTGGCTGGGGCATGGTCTGAACGTTGTTTCAACCCTCTGAGTCGCTGTAGTGTGGAATGGGGTTGTCCTGTGGAAGGCTGGGAGCTGCTCTGTAGGATGGGGTGGGGAGTTTTTGAGGCTGTGGGCGAGGAGACTTGATCTCTGCGATTATATTTGTCTCCTGCACTCAGCAAAGGATTCTGTCTGCTCTTGGCGTCCCAGTCACCCCCAGCTTTTCTGCTCTTTATCCTCTTCACTGGTACTTGAAAAGTGCTGAAATCATTCCCATCCTGTCCTTCATCGTGGCAGAAAGTCACAGGGTGTGCTTTGGATTCTCACAGCTGGGAGGGAAGGTTGCTTGGGGGATAATCAGTCTGGGCAGAGGCAGGTTTTTGGATATGTGGCCGTTGGGATGCAGGGGTGGCAGCTGGGACAGGTATTAGGAGTGACCCGTGTGCTGCTCTCAGCTTTCAGCACATCCCATGAGCTCACCATGAGCTCAGTATCGTCCCACTGGCTCCTGCCCTGGGGCTTGGGATGAAATCTCTGGGTGCTTTACTGGTCAGGAAGGGTCGGTAGATCCAGGTTTGGGCTGGCTGCTGCGTGGGGAAGAGAGCCTTGGGGACATGCAGGCTGCTGGCACGGTGCTGTGTGTGCTTGTGGGCTCCAGAATGTGTCCCAGCCAACCCATGTCATTTGGGATGGGTGTTTGAGTGTTCCAGGAGAGCTGTCAGCAGCAGGACTGTGCCTTTTGTGGATGCTGGGGTAATACAAGGTACTGAAATATGTCAGAGAAAAAGGTGGGGTTGGAAGGGAGCAGGAAGGTGCTGGGGTGTGGTGTAATGGCCTGGCAGAGTGAGCAGGCTGCCACTGGTTTGAAGCATGTTATTTCCACTGCATATTTCTTCTCACTGGCAATTTTAGAAGAAATACAATGTTTCCTGCTAAATTAATGAAGACTTTTTGCTGCCAGGAGTTTCCTCCCTGTTTTAATCATTTTGACTTTGGTGTGGAAGCCCCTTGGGCTCCTCTTAATTGAGCCACATGCATCAGGGTCCTTAAATCCATCGCTTACAGGGATGTTTCTCAGGATTTAATCCTTCCTATTGGTATTCCCTGGACTTCCTCCCAGGCTTTCAGCAGCCTTTATAAGGGAGCTAAAAAAGCAGATTTATTATTCCAGTCTCGAACTCGCTAACTCCATGTGCAGAGTGGCTGCCTGAAAATTGGGCTGACTGCCTTTGCTCCAGCACTGTAGTGGCAGCTGCTGCTCAGTTGCTGATGTCTGACAATCCTTGTTTTCTCGCTGTTGTCTCTGTATCCCTGGTTGTGTCCTCCTGAATTTTGTAGTCGCTGGAGGCAGGCTGTTGGATTTGGTTCCCCCAAAGAGACAGGGAGATGAAGACGAGCCTTTCAACCCTCGGACTTCCCCGCAGCCTTGTTGCTGTGATCTGGATTTCCCCTCGCTGGCTTTGTCTAACAAGAACAGAAATTACCTTTTCTGAAAATATCCTGTGGCCTCTGCAGCCGTTTTTCTCTCTGGTTACAAGCGTGTGTGTGCCATTTAGTGCCCTGCCACTGCTGCTCACTTGGCAGATCACCTGCAGTGGGTCAGGATGCACTGGGCTCTGGCAGGAAAGAGTTGGTTCAGGTCCTCTTGAGGAAGAGGATGATCAGTGGGGATGGAGGGGTGGAGGGAGTTGGAGCACCTCTGAGCTCAGCAGCCCCACTGCTGGGACTCGGTGTGATCCTGGTGCCACTCTGCTCTGGGTTTCCTGGCTGCGCCTTGGCCTGGGACCGTGTGAGACTCTCAGGGGATGATGAGAGCAGATTTTCTCTCTGCTCTCTTCAGCCAGAAGTAACCTGTTGGTTTTGTTCCTTTCAGGTCTTTTCACGCTCCTGGTTGAAGATTTTGGTAAGTCCAAGAAACCTTTCTGGGAAGTCGGTTTTGTGCCTGACATTACCCTGTCCTTTTTGGTGGGCCTTACACCAGCTTCTCTCATTTGTCTGCAGGGGTCAAGGGAGTGCAGGTTGAGGAGATTTATGATCTGCAGAGTAAATGCCAAGGGTGAGTCAGAGGCCTGAGAGTGTGAGTTTTGTTAAGCAGAATGGTCTGCGGGCCTGGGAACTCATCACCAGCCATTCAGAGGGTCTCGTGTGAGCTTGTCTGTCATGGAGGTCAGGGCTGTAAGTGGTGGACCAGGAGGGCTTCATCAGGTTTGAGGCAGGTGGGGGACATCAAGGGATTCATCTCCTGCTCAGCATGGGGAGGTGGTGTGCTTGCAGCGTGAGCTTTCTCCCTGTCCTGGTGCTATGAAAAGGCTTTGAGGTTGTCACTTCTTAAAAGCCATTGCTGAACTCCTTTCAAGAATGAATCCAAGGTAAGTGTAAAAGGAGGCTCATTCAGTGGCCAGGCACTGTTCTGCAGGTCAGTGAGTGTCCAGAGGGGAATTTCCCATTTCTCTGTCTTCAGCCTCTTAAGACTTGTCAAACCCCAAAGTTTTCAAGCTTGATTGTTGGCTGAGCCTGGAGCATCAGCGCAGGAGCGTCCTCAGTAATGTCGGGCTGGGGGGATTGTGGCAGGGATGGTCGCTTCCAGAAGCATGGCACTGGTCGTTCTGCTTTTCCTGCCTCTCTTTGCTCTGTCTGTGAAGCAGGAGGTTTCTGGTGCTGGGCAGAGCAGCCCCACTGGTGTGGTTGGTCCAAGGCGCTGCAGCTGCTGCTTTCTCTCTGCAGCCCTGTGTATGGGTTCATCTTCCTGTTCAAGTGGATTGAGGAGCGCCGCTCGCGCCGGAAGGTCTCCACGCTGGTGGATGAGACGTCGGTGATCGACGATGACATCGTCAATAACATGTTCTTTGCTCACCAGGTAGGCTCCAGGCAGGGGGAAAGTGTGTGTGGGGTGTCTCCTGTGACACCTCAGGGAAGCAGTGTGGTGCTGACAGGCTGCACTGATCTTGCTGGTCGTGAGGGCAGCTCCTCTTTCCTGCGAGTGTCTTCCCTGAGCTCCAGGTTGGAGGGAATCCAGCGAGGGCTGGGAGACCGTGGCCTGCACTGTGAGCAGATGCTCATGGGGCACGGTGAGGCTCACTAAGTGGTACCGACTTCTTTCCTTCCTGTGAGAGCTGAGGTCGGGTCGCTGCTCTCACAAGCACTGCTGCTTCTTGCATCAGTGCTTTCCATTGATTGTTGTCAGCACTGAGGGGTTGTTGAAAGGCTGCCTTGTTCCTGCTGGTTAAGTTGGTCCTTGTGTTACTCTCCAGCTGATCCCCAATTCCTGTGCCACCCATGCCCTGCTGAGCGTCCTCCTGAACTGCAACAATGTTGACCTGGGCCCCACGTTGAGCCGCATGAAGGATTTCACCAAAGGCTTTAGCCCTGAGGTAGGGGCAGGGTCAGGGTCAGGCAGGGCTGTGTAGGGGTGGCACATGTGGCTCTGCCTCTTGCTCCCCTCTTGGGGTGATGCTCTTGATGAGCTGGCTCCTTCCCTGCCCTCCGTGGCTGCACACTGCAGCAGGATTGCCTCTTCTCTCTCATATTCCTGCCTTGCCTTGCTCAGAGCCTTGGTCCCCTTTAGGCTGGGCACAGCTCTGAGCCTTCTGCCCTCTAATCAAAAGTCCTCTCTCCTCCCTTCAGACTTACTGTGAAGTCTGTTTTTCTCCAGCTGTAATTTATTCAGTAGGAATTGTGTGCTCTTTCCATCTTGGGCTTTACCTGTAACTCAGAAGAGTACAGGGTGTGCCTGCGGGTTTCTGTCCTGGTCCTGTGGGTAGATGGAGGGAGTGGGAAGGTGGTGGGTGAAGCATTTTGTTTGTTCCCTGTCACTTCTCAGCTCTTCTCCTCTCTTGCTGTTGGCTGCAGAGCAAAGGCTATGCCATCGGCAACGCCCCGGAGCTGGCCAAGGCCCACAACAGCCATGCCAGGTGAGTGAGGGGTGTCTGCAGCTGCCTCTCTCTGGAGGAGGCAGACTCTCCATGATCTCTCGCCCTCGCAGGCCAGAGCCACGGCACTTGCCGGAAAAGCAGAACGGGATCAGCGCGGTGCGGACCATGGAGGCTTTTCATTTTGTCAGTTACGTCCCCATCAAGGGACGGCTCTTTGAGCTGGATGGGCTGAAGGTCTATCCCATTGACCACGGTAAGAGCCCACCTGTCCCTGCTTGTTGACACAGGTGAATAGCACCCTGGTGTGTCCAAATGTATTGCTTTTCATTGCCTCTTAGTGTTAACTGGTGTTAGTGGAGAATCGCTCCAATGGCTCCCAGATTTGTCCTGAGTTTTGACAGTTCCTTTGGGAGCCTGTGTGCTGGGGACTGTGCCTAGAAAGCAGTTATTTCTAAATGCATTGCTTTTGTTTTTCCAGCCTTGCCATTTTCCTCCCCAGTTGCTCTGGGCCACGAGGTCCTTCAGCTCTGAAATAACTTCATATAGCAAGGAGAATTTGTCTCCTCGCTCTCTCCTTGTGCCACATAGCAACCACTGTGTGTTGGTTGAGGCACCAGATCCCAACAGATCTCAGTGGGCTGCCTGGGTTACCCCCTTCTCTTACAACTTGACCGCTCAGTTCTGTCTGTCAGACAGTTACTTATCCCTGCCAAGTTTCTGTCTGTCAGCCCCTTTGGTAAGGTACCCACTTCATGTACTTGGATTACTTAAGTATGGCTTGCTTTGCTAAGTCCAGCTGTGTCTTGTTATCACAGGGCCATGGGCAGACGATGAGGAATGGACGGACAAAGCCAGGAGAGTGATCATGGAGCGCATTGGCCTGGCCACTGCAGGGTAATGTCCTGGGCCATGGGGCAAGCACTGGCCCCGTGTCATATTCCCCTGGATTATTTGTACTGTGGGTTCTGAGTGGCAGGTTGTGGAAGTAGGGGTGGAGAAGGTTGCCTATGGAGAGGTGCAGGTGCTCTGCCCCTTGCCTTCTCTTGCCTGCAGAGCATGCAGAGAAGCTGCATTCCCTGTGCGATGCAGAGTCCCTGCAAATGCTGCACAGCATTAAGAGTGGCCTGGTTAGGTCCTTGTTAGCTCAAGTCCATAGGAGAAGGATGGTTCTTCTTGTCTTGAGCTGGGCCTTGTTGCGGTAGTTCATCCCACCTTCGGTGTGAGTGACACCGAGTGGGTGGATTACCCCACCCAAGATTCTGCCCCTGAGGGCAGATCCGAGGGGAAATCTGTGGCCTAAGGCTTACATCCCTTGAATGCCACTCACATCCCGTCTCCTCCCCTGTGCCGGAGCCTCCCTGGGCTCGGACAGGTCAGGTTGTTTTAAAATCCCCTCCAGCTATACTGTTATTGGTTAGTTTAAAGTTGTTTCTCCCCTAATATGTTTCTATTAGTTACTTGCCAAGTCTCATCATGTTTTGATTGGCTACCTTTGTTGTACCTCCCTCTCTCTGTAACCTTCAAAGCCTGTGATGAGAGGGAGACAAAGGGTCTCTCTGCTTGGCTTTCCTTCAAGCTTGTATCTCCCTGCACCCTCAGGGCAGAGAAATAAAACTTGGACTGCAGCCACAGAGGGTCCACTTTTTCCTCTGTCTTCGCTACTGCCTTTTAACAGCATTAACTTGCTTGCTGCACACGGCTTATCGGGCCAGAAGAACTGAGGCACGCAAACCTCAGTAACCTTGCACCGACACCGCTGTTCCTTGCGGGCATCGAACCCCGAGCTGTAGGCCAAGCCTAAGCCAGGCACGGCAGCGCGGCAGGGCCTCTTGGATGCTTGGGCATGAGGGTGACAGCACTGGCACAGGTTGCCCAAAGATGCTGTGTAATGTCCATCTTTAGATGTCTGCATGTTGTCCTGGTGACCAGCTCAGGGTGATAACCGATGGAGCAGGGACTGGAGCAGATGACTCTCACAGGTCCTTTCCCACCTCAACCAACCTGTGACTGTGAGGAGTGTTTTGTGTGGTAGCTGAAACAACCTTGCACTGCTTCACCAGCTGCTGTGAGGTTGACTTGGTTTTGGGGAGAAGCCTTGGGAGTGTGGGTGTTAAAACGCCCGGGCAGGAGGTGGGGATGGGGCTGTCAGCACGATCCTGTGGCTGAGGCCCGCTGCCCTTCCTGCAGGGAGCCGTACCACGACATCCGCTTCAACCTGATGGCCGTGGTGCCCGACCGGAGGATGAAGTACGAGTCCAAACTGCGCATCCTGAAGATGAACCGCCAGACTGTGCTGGAGGCCTTGCAGCAGGTAGGACAGCCCAGGCCCTGAGGGAGGGCAGGCCTGGTGGGGGGGAACAGGCTGTTTTCAGGGCATCTACCTGTGCTGCCAGGGCCCTGCTTTTGGGGATTTTGTTTGACCTTGGGAAAAGTCTTGTGGGAAGAGGAGATGACCAGCCTTGCTGCTTGGCTGTTGCTGCTCACCTGGGAGATGGCTCACCTGTGTTGGCTCACCCTCATGAGCCCTGCAGTGCTTGAGTGGGAAGGATGTGGTTTGGGTCATTGCTGGTCCAGCATGCAGTTTCTATGTCATTTGCTTTCAAGCTTATCCGAGTAACTCAGCCTGAGCTGATCCAGACCCAGAAGTCTCAGGAGTCTCAGCCTGCTGAAGAGGCAAAGCCAGCCAGCAGCAAGACCGTGACTCCAGAGAGCACCCATCCAGGTAGGACCTGGTAGCAGCAGTGTTCCCAGCCTGGCCTGCCTTGGAGTGAGCACAGGGCGGTGACAACAGCTGGCTGACCTGGAGCTTGGGACAGTTTCATTGTCAGCTTCACTTTCTTTTCTGTGAGCCCTGCTCCATGCACACTGTGCTGGGGTGTGGATGATGCCTCTGTGCCTCGGGGGTAGTCAGAGGGATGCGAAGCTTGAAAGCGGGAGGGCTGGAGCTTGGGGACACTGGTGACAGCTGAAGGTGGGTGTGGTGGTGTGGAGGAGTGTAAGAGCTCCTCTCTCACCTGGGTGAGTAAGGGGTGGTAGAGGACATGGAGTAAAAGGTGACAGTGCTGGTGATGAAAGGCTGTGCTGTGCTTGCGTGGCAGATGGCAGCGATGAGCCCACCAGCCAGGGCCACCCCCCGGCCACGCAGAGCCCACCCAGCAAATCCAAACCAGTGCCAAAGACGACCGCGAGCGGCATCAACGGGGCCCCTCCAGCAAACCCCAACCCCATTGTGCAGAGACTGCCAGCCTTCCTGGATAACCACAACTATGCCAAGTCCCCCATGCAGGTAGGCTGGAGTGCCAGGCCAGAGGCACACCTGATTCAAGCTGAGCTTTTTGCCTGCAGTCCCTCACCTCTGTGGGACCATGGCTGTCAGCTGGCCTAAGCCTGGTCCTGCCTTGCAGCCAGCCTGGCCCAGCACTAACCCAGGCTGGGAGGGGAGAGGGTAAATAAAGACTGACCTGACAAAGGAGGTTAACCTTAATGTGGGTAAACTGAGCAAAAACAGGGAAGGGTCCCTCTTTCATCTCAAAAGACACAAGTCCCAGTGTTAAGCTGGACCAAGGATGAGTCCACTGGGCTCTTCCTCCTTGCCCTGCTGCCTTCAGCAATGGTGTGTTGCAGGAGGAGGAAGACCTTGCGGCAGGAGTGGGTCGCAACCGGGTCCCAGTCCGACAGCACCAGCAGTACTCGGACGATGAGGAAGACTACGATGATGATGATGAGGAGGAAGTTCGTAACACCAACTCAGCCATCAGGTGACAGCTTGAGCTGAGGGTGGGGGGCTGGGAGCTGACATTTGCAGAACCGTCAGCGAAGACTTCCCTGACCTCTTTCCTTAGCTCTTGATAGTTCTGTTCTTCTCTTCACCTGGCATTTTACTTTTCACTCACTGGATTTTGTGAAGTCCTTCTGTAGCTCTACACAGCCAACTCTGAATTTCAGCTGCCCTGAGAGTAACTGTGTATTGGCAGCAGGCTTTGGGGCTTTGAGGAACCTTGGTTCCACAGTGCTGATTGCCAGTCCAGCTCCTGGTGAAGTGTTGGTGTGCTTGGACTGCTGCTAAGGCCAGGAAGTTGGGGTCACAGCGAGGGTGCTTTGGGGGCTTTGGAAGAAGAGCAGGGGGTACACAGCACCCTCTGCCCCCCAGCAGCGTAGGGATCCCTGGGACTGAGTGGTTCAGTGGTGCTCGGCTGCTGCAAGAGAAGCTGATGGCACTGGGGGTGATCTGGAATTGTTTCAGGCCTTGTTTCATCCCAGCAGGCAGCCTGGACTGCTCAGCACAGAGCTGGCAGTGTCTGTGCTGGGCCCCCACCTCCTTCCACCAGCTACTCACCTTCCCTGCTCTGTTCCTGGGCAGGTACAAGAGGAAAGGGCAAGTGAAGCAAGAGCATGTGGCAGGGGCCGCAGATGGCCAGCTCTCTGTCCTGCAGCCCAACACCATCAACGTCCTGGCTGAGAAGCTGAAGGAGTCTCAAAAGGATCTTTCCATTCCCCTGTCCATCAAGACGAGCGGCGGGGGTGCCGCCGTGGCAGTGGTCACCCACTCCCAGCCCTCCCCCACGCCCAGCAACGAGAGCACGGACACCGCCTCCGAGATCGGCAGCGCCTTCAACTCCCCGCTGCGCTCTCCCATCCGCTCGGCCAACCCCACGCGCCCCTCCAGCCCCGTCACCTCCCACATCTCCAAGGTGCTGTTCGGCGAGGAGGACGGGCTGCTGCGCGTCGACTGCATGCGCTACAACCGCGCCGTCAGGGACCTGGGGCCCATCGTCAGCTCCGGGCTGCTGCACCTCACCGAGGACGGCGTGTTCTGCCCGCTGGCTGCTGCAGGTAAGTGTCTGACAGCTTTAGGCGGTGGTATCTCGTCTGAGGTGACAGGACAGTGTCCTTTGACTTCAGGAGTGGATGCCAGTCCTTTGTGATGGCTCCTAATGCTTCCTTCCCCTGTGTGTAGATGGGAAAAACTCCCCCTCTTCCATCAAACCCGGTGAAGAGGCCCCGGTTGCGATCAAACTGGAGGAGAAGGAGGGCAGTGAGGCCAGTGACAGCAAAGAGAAGGTGGGACTTGGCAGGACCAGTGATCACCCTGGGGGGGAAAAGTATTCTCCCAAGGTGAGTTTTGTGCTGCGACAGCCCTGGGAGCGTGGAGCTCACCCGGAGGCGCAGCAGCGCTGGCAGTGACTGAACCGCATGTGCACGCTGTCCCCTCGCGTGTCGTCGCAGCCGTGCCTCGAGGCACAGGGCAGTGCAGGTTTTGTGCCTTGCGTTACCTCGGGGACCTTTGCCTTGGCAGTGGGCACAGCCCCTGTCTCTGCAGCTGAGACGTTCAGCCTGCTGTGCTCTCCTCTGGGCCGGGGGCTGGTGAGACCCTGCGTCCCCAAGCCCCAGCCCGCTGGTAGCGTCACAGCCTGTCTGTGCCCTCCAGCCAGGGACAGGACCAGGCTCAGGCAGCACCAAGGGCTTCCTGGAGGAGAGCTGGGTAGAAACTGCTACTCCAAAGGAAACTCTTCAGATTTTGGTGTTGAGGGGAAGCAGGCCCTGGCGGGGGGGAGTTCTGGCACACAGGCAGCCCTTCCCCCTGTCTCAAAACCAGGTATATGGGGCTGGGGCAGAACCTACCTCCCCTGGGGCCAGCCATAGTGAATTCCCTACAATGAACTGATCTCTTTGTTTTCCCCGGGCAAGTGTTTTTCCTTTGATGAATCCTCCTTTTCCTAGCACAGAGAGGAACACCTGCCAGCTCACCCTGCTGGCTCCTGGGCTGTATTTGGGTCTGTGCTCATGTTTGGTCTGCTTGATCCCGGTAGGAGCTGCTGGCTCTGCTCAAGTGTGTGGAAGCAGAGATTGCAAACTACGAGGCCTGCCTGAAGGAGGAGGTAGAGAAGAGGAAGAAATTCAAGGTGTGTTGGTGGCTTGTTTGCATTGCTGATGTAGCTGCCCAAAGGTTTTTGTCTGGGGTGGTTTTATGTAAAAATGGAGGGAGAGTGGTTCAGCTGAGAATGGCGATGAGGAGCATTCAGAGTCCCTTCCCTGTTAGCAAACAGCCCAGCGGGGCAGAGCTCTCACCAGGACAGGCCACAGCCCCGGGCAGCACTGACAGCCTGGGGGAGGGTGATACAGTGCTGGGATGAACATCAGCACTGACAGGAGGCAGGGGAGAGTCTGTAGAGATACCTTCCCTGCCCACCGTCATGTTTTCCCAGCTGCCCTTTGTGGAACATGCTGGCATCTGAACTGGGATGGAGACAGTCCCAGTTGTGCACTGGCCTAAGATAGGCTGGGAGGTGGGTCCCTTCCTGCTTCAGTCTCCTTAGTCTGTGGGCTGGACCAGGCATGCCAGTTCTTTGTCCCCTGTTAACCTTGCACTCTCCTGTCTCCCTTGCCCTCGCTTGTGGATTATTTGTGGATTTGTCTCTTTGTAGATCGATGACCAGAGGAGAACCCACAACTACGACGAGTTCATCTGTACCTTCATATCCATGCTGGCCCAGGAAGGTGAGCTGTGCTCATGGGGCAGAGGGCTTGGGTTCAGCTGGGAGCCTGGGAAGCTCACCCTGCCTGGCTCCCTGTTTATGCCAGGCCTGGGGCACAGGGTGACGCTCAGTCTGGGGAGCCACAGCTCTCTGCTTCTATAGTGGCAGGAGGTGCCCACTGACGGCTCTCGAGCGAGAGAGGCAGGGCTGCCCTCTGGCACTCCAGAGTGTGTGTGCTCTCCCTGCAGGCATGCTGGCCAGCCTGGTGGAGCAGAACATCTCCGTGCGCCGGCGGCAGGGAGTCAGCATCGGCCGCCTGCACAAGCAGAGGAAGCCGGACCGCCGGAAACGCTCCCGCCCCTACAAAGCCAAGCGCCAGTAGCCAGGGAGCCGAGACTGAGAAACAGCAGTTGGGCTTTGTGGCTTTGGGCACTGGCACTTGGATCTATGTTACCCTTTGCCCAAGGAAGAGGGACCACAGGGACGAGCCCTCAGCTCAGGTGGAGCCTGGGACAAAGAGAAATCGGGTTTTTCCCTGCGCCTGTGAAAGGCAAGAACCTGTCTGAAGGAGTCCCTGCAGCAGAAGGGAGTCTGGAGTGCTCAGCTGCCTGACCATGCATGGCAGCACCCAGATGCCATGGCCTCTGTCTCAGCGCCCTGGCTGAGGACTGTGACAGGAGGGAAAGAGCCCACCCAGCTGGGGATGGGTCTGGCACTGTGGGAACGCTGGCAATGCCCACGTGAGGCTGTGCTGGCCGCAGCTGGCTGTGGCTTGTGTCCTCCTGCGTCCGGGCCTTCAGCTCTGTGCTTCCCTGGGATGTTCATGTCTGTGTTTTCTATCCTTCTCCCTCCCTTCCCCAAACTCATTTTTGGTCCTAACCCAGGCTTTGGCCATTGTGAGCAAAGTGGCTCCAGGACAGAGCTGCTTGTGCACCCACCCCCCACTGCACTGCCCCGTGCCCAGTGCTGGCTGAGCTCCTGGGGATGGTGACACCTTCCCAGTGTGGCTTGGCTCCCCAGTGGGCCATGGCAGCTCTGTTGCTGGATGAGGGTGGGTAGGCTCGTCTTTGGAGCTGGGCCTTGTGCCCAGCCCTCTGTGGTGCTGCTGGGGGTGGCCTGTGCCTCTTGCTGCCATGGCTGCTCTCCTCAGGACCAGCTCTGTGGCCCCAGCAGTGCCTGTGGGTCACACAGCATTGCACGTGGCCCAGTCCGTAGAGAAACCCTGTGAATTATGAACAGACCAGGTGCATAGGGTGGCCTTGGTGGGGCTGGGCACGGCACGGCACGGTGGGGTGGACACTGGATGTGGCTCGGTGCAGCCTCTTGGCATGGGGAGAGGTGGCTGGTTGCTGCAATGGTGGAGGTGGGATGGGGGCAAACAGTGGAAAGAGCCCACAGCTCGTCCTCGCCCTGGCTGGCTGCTAACCCAGTCTTGCTGGTGCAGCCTGGCTGCCTCTTGCCCACTGATTCCTGCCAGCCCCCAGGAGCCTGGCAGAAATCTGAGATAGCAGAGGTGAGCACTGCTCTCCACAGATGTCCTGGGGCGGAGCTGCCACAGGAGAGGACTGAATTTTTTCAATATGTGTACCGATCTTGACTCTGGAATGAAACAGTTCTTTTGGTATTTGTTGAAGGAAAGAAAATCCTTCTGTCTCTTGCTGTGTCTAATATCAAGTGCTGTAAATAATGGATCTGTCTGAAGGAATAAAGTTATCCTGTAATGGCCAGCTAGGGAAGAGGTGTGCCAGGGAAGGGGGTGGGAGGCAGTGGGGCTGGGACCACCACGTGCCAGCTCCAGGCCACCTTATCCCTGCTGGCAGCTCTTCCGTGGTGTAGAGATTTGAAGTAATCAGGGGCAGTGCAACAACACCAGGCTCAATTTATTGACACACCTCAACAGGAGAAGGGCAGGACTCACCTCAACAGAAGGAGGGCAGGAGCAGAGGGGGGCAGCAGCCCGGCTCAGGCCCTCAGCTGCAGTGGGTTCCTGGGCTGGCTGCGTGTGTTTCCTGGCTAAAAGTCCAGGGCACAAATCAAGGCTGTGCCACGTTTGATCCAGTGCTTCTCTGGCTTGTCTGTAGGGATCTCCACTGCAATCACGTAGTTGGTGGAGTGGCCCGTTGTTGACAACGTGCCTGTAATGGGGGAAGCAAGGCCAAGAGGGTTGTGCTGCTGCACTGATCAGGGAATCCCAGACAAGTGACCCCATCCATGAGCCCTTGTTCCCACCCTAAGCCAGGTGATAGGCTGAGCAGGGCTGGGGGAAACAGGCTTGTGGGCTTGAGGGGCACTGCTGCAGAGCCAAGGTGCCTGGCTGCTCCATGTCCTCAATCACAGCAGGAGAAATCTTTTCTCCCTGGCTGGCCACTGCCAACAGTACCTTGCTCCGTGCCCATGTATGGCAGGAGGAACTCCCAGCTGCCCTTCCTTGCTGCTCCTGCAGCTCCCATGCTTCTGGAAATCTGCCTTTAGGGCACCTACCTGCTCGAGTGAGAGTCTTATAGATGGGGCACAGGTAGGAGCCGGATTCTGGAGGCTTGCGGTTGGGGACAGGCACCAGCCAGATGACAGCCATCTCCGTGTAGAGCTCCTTGGGGCGTGACTCCGCCAGCTGACCCGCAGCCGCGTCCCAGCGGGCGCCCTCCAGGAACAAGCCGTGGATGTAGCAGCCCACGTCGGGCTGGTGTGCCAGCTCCTTCACCGACTCCTTCATGACCTGCCCAGGGGAGGCGCGTCGGGCCCTCGCTCAAAACGTGTCCCTGGGGGCTTGGCCCCAAGAAACCTCTTAAGCAGCTCTTAGTTAAGCCAGTGCTGCCAAAGGAGCACCTGACCCAGCTCTCGGAGGGGCTGGGCTGCATTTTTTGCCAGCTCAAATCATGTGGGGCAACCTGTGACAGAGCTGGTGGAGGGCAATGTGAGCAAGTCTGGAAGCAGAAGCCTCTGCCAGCCTTGGGGAGGTGTCTGGCAGTGTGGGTGGGTGGGTGTATCCAAGCACAAAGAGGATGATGGGGCCATGGGCCGCTGTGTAGCCTGGTGGATTCACCTCTTGGGCAGATCAGGGCCTTTGTGGCCCTTCGAGCAGGAGATTCCAAATAAAGTCAGAGCCTCCACCTGATTCACTGACCTTGAAGCTAAAGGAGATGGTGTCAATGGAGATGACAGACTTCCTGGCGAAGTTCTGCAGTGTCCCGGTGAGGAAGGCCTGGGGGAAGAAGAAGCCGCTGATCCAGAACACAGAGGGGATCCCATGGATGATCCAGTTCTGCAGGAATTCAATCCGCTGCACCAGGTCGTTCACCCACGATGCCAACGGCTTCAGCGACGGATAGGCCTGTGGGGCACCCACAGAGGGAGGTGCTGAGTGCAGTCAAGGACAGCCCAGACCTTGCGCCTCAGGTGCTGAGAGCTGCCCAGGGCCCAGGGGCTGGGAACACCTGGGAGCTGCACTAGGGCAGGAGACATCTCCATGCCAGGGGAGCAAGAGCCAGCTCCATGTGACACAGCCCAGCCCAGCAGCAGCTGATGACCCATTCCCCTGGTTTGGGTGAGCTCTGGCAGGCAGCTGGGCTGGCTGGGGCACGTACCTTGGCATTCCATATTTCGGGAACACTGTTGTTGTACAGACTGGTGGCCATCAGCTCCAGCCGAGAGGACATCACGACCAGGCCCTTGAGAGCTTTCAGTAAATCCTTCAGACTTTGAGCAACCTCCTCCAGGAGCTTGTTGTACCTACAGAGAAAGGGCAGAGGGAGCAGAGTGACTCTGTGCAGTGGTTTATTGCCCGCTGCCTGCTCAGAGAGGGTGTGGATCTTTATACACAAGTGAAGCTCCTGCATGTAACCCCCAGCCCCAGTCCTCTACAACAGGGGCTCACAGCTGCTCCCCCAGCCCTAAATTGCTGACTGTAGCAGATGGAGACAGGATCAGCCAAAGGTCCTGGCTGGGACAACAAAGTTGTTAGTGTGACTGCCAACCCCACTGCAGTGCTCAGTACTGAGGTTCCCCAAAGGTGGAGGGCAGCAGGGGCCTGCACCTCTCTGCTGTTCCCCAGGATGTGATCCCACAGGAGTTTTACCTGATCACCTCCTGCACCAGCACTGTGTTCATGGATTCTTCATAGAGCAGTGGGTACTTTTGGATCACCTCCTGCAGGTTCATGGGCTCAGGCAGCTTTGCCAGGATGTCATTGGAGGTCTCCTCCACAATCTGGAAGGAAGGCAGCAAGTGGCAGCATCCTTCTAATCCAGCCCCATGGCTGCCAAGAAGGGGGAGAGCTAATGCTGGCATGGCAGTGCCATTGCTGGCACCCAGCAGGCAGGGTGGCACCTGCTGAGAGCCGGTGCTTGTGGTCACTGCCCACACTGGGCACCAGCTGCCAGAGCACCGACAGGACTGGGGCACCCACCTCTTCCCTGCTGCGGCCTCCCAGCGTGATGGTCTTGGGCTGCAGCAGTGAAATGGCCCCCAGCAGGGCAAAGGTCTCGTTCTGAGCGAAGGTGATGTCAGCATTGTCGTGTAAACCAAAGAGCTCCGGGCTGTCGTTGAGAGGCAGGCCCTTGACATATTGGAGGTAGCCCTGGAGAGGAATCCACACAGACTGTTAGGCCAAGAGCAGCTGAAGATCCCCAGGTTCTTACAAACTTCTAGTCCCCCAGGGACCTGAAAATGCAGTGGGTTTCAGAGAGGAGAGATTCCCTTTGCACTGTGACAATCCCCCTGGATCTATGATCTGCAGTTTGTGACTTGAGTACTTACATTGAGGTCAGAAGAGGTACTGATCTGCTTGTAGATACCTGATTCGGAATAGGCAAAGTCAGGACTTAAAACCTCAGGTTTGTAGAAATCTTCCAAAATGCTCATGATGCAGCGCCGGTCCCAGTCATCGGTCACGCGGCCGCCGTAGTTGATCTCCCCAGCTGTGTATTTCAGAACCTGCAAGAGACCCCACCATGGTTCTGATCCACGTCTGCATCGTGAGCCTGTTCCCTCGCAGGAGGGGCAGCTCTCACCTTGTAGGGAATTTCTGCGTATTCGTTCAAGAACATCTGCAGCTGACTGATGCAGATGCGGAGGTCTCCGTCTGTGAACTCATAGGGGATGTTGAACCCCAGAGGACCAAACTTTCTCCTCTCCAGCATGTTCCCATGGAAGAAGCAAAGTGACAGCAACAAGGATTTAAACTCTGTGACCTGTGGGAAGCAGGGAGAGGAGTTGCTCAGCTTGGGAGGAGGCACCCTTGGAGGGAGTCAGGTCCCGCTGGGACCTGGCAGAGCAAATGTGCCAATTCAGGAGTGCCAGCTGGAGCTTGGAGAGGGGGAAACCTCAGTCAGGCTGCTGGGCTAGGGAAGGCCATGGCTCACTCCTTGCTTAAAGAGAGCTGCAAGTGCCTTATGCCAGGCCTCCAAAATCCTGTTGCTTCTGTTTCTCAAAGTAAAACTTCCAAGTGGCTCTTCACAGATGTGAGTTTATGAGAAATACCTCCTTCTCTAGCACATGGATTCTCTAATGGGGAGGAAGATCTATGCGTGGAGAGGAGCAACATCCAGGTGGAAAGCATACATTGGAGCAGGCACAGAATGGGAACAGCAAACCAAAGCATGATCTGGGTTTTACCTTGGAGCAAGAATTCAAGAAGTCATCACTGAAACTAATGTAGGACTTGAGCAGGTTGGCCTTGACCCCACGGGGTGGCTCGATGGTCATCTTGGAGCCATTCTGGAGAATGGACACAGGGAAGTGGTTGCTCGGTAGACTGGTGAGCCAGAGGCGAAAGTCCGGATGCACCTGGAAGTCCAGAAGGCAGCAAGTGCTCAGAGGGTGCAGGCACAGCCCCTGCAGCTGCTCCTGCACTGACCCTCTGGTTCTGTGAGGAACCTATGGATGGGACTGAACCAGAGCTGGGCTCCTCCCAGGCTCCAGCCTCCCGCCTGTTATCCTCAGAGTGGGCACCTGCTCAGTAACACTGCTCACCTTGCTGGGGTCAATGGCCTCGATGAGTCTCTCCAGTGAGGGCATCCAGCTGGGGGCAAGGTGGCAGTTCTGGAAGAAGACCCAGTTGCCCTGTTCCATGGCGCTGTGCAACATGGCTTCAGCACGGGGGCCCTGCAGAGGCAGAAAGGGAGAGCTCAGAGACCCTGTCCCATGGCGTGCTGTGTCCTGCTGAGCTGGACAGGGGGTCAGCTCTCTGGAGGTGGGTGGAAGGACCACTGCCCAGAGCTATGGCCCGGCTCTGCCCCCACAGCTCAGCTGGATCTTTGCTGTTTGATGGCACAGCAAAGGTTTTTTACAGCTTTTACAAGCCTGTGAGGGAGGGTGCAGGGAACAGAGGAACTGCAGATGGATTCGGGAAGTTAGAGGACACTGTAGTGGGAGCTGCTGCAGCTCCCACCCCAAGGGGGTAGAAGCAGAAGGTTGGTGAGAAATGGCCCTGGGGCACGAGGGTGTTTTCACAGTGCTGCAAGTGTTTGACCTACTTGGAGCTTGGTGAGATTGATACGAGTGCCAGGACACTGCTGTTCCAGGTATGCACTGACAGCTTACCTGTCCTTGGCCCAGAGAAATGGCAGCAAGCTTTTGTGTGAACTTCATTTCTTCAGCAAACTTGTAGAGGTCAGCAGCGGGGTCAGTGCCCGGAGACAGCACGAACACCAGGGGGGTGGTGGCAGTGGACTCCTTAAACACGACTGACAGGTCAGTGGTCTGCAACAGAGAGTTGGCCCGAGTGGAGAGGCCGTAGTGGAACCATGCAGCACCTCCTCAGCCTTCCTGGCCTCCAGCTCCCCGCCAAGGCACCAGCGTCCTCTCAGGTGCCAAGGCCAGGAACAGGTTCAGTGAGGACCAGGTACAGCTCTCCTCTGGCCCCATTAGGGTCAAGGCATGAACCACTTTCCCATTTGTCTTTCGAACTCTTCCCTTGTACACCTGCAGTATCTGCCCCTCCCAGTGTGGTTTAACTGGTGGCCATCAGAGAGGCTATCCCTTGTCTAAGGCATAGATATTTTCCCAGCTGTGGGAGGAACGCTGTGGCTGCAGAGGGGCACGAGCACCCTCACTGCAATTGGTGGCCCATTTATCACAGGCTCGAGGCCTCTTGCTTCACTCCTGTCCCCACCAGCACCTGCTCTTGGCCGGTTACCTGCGGCTCGATGAAGCGCTGATCCAGGTTCAGCACCACAAAGTCCTGCATGGCATTGGTGATCTTGTCTCCACGCAGACACCGCAGAACCAGCAGCTTCTGGAAGGCATCGAGCCCATCTTCCCACTTCCCAGGCAGAGGCTCTCTGCAAAGCAATTTGGTGCATTTGGGGGCATGTGCCAGTTCCTACACTCCACAAGAAGCACCCAAGTTGCCTGCAGGCAGCCATTGGGGCTTCATAAGGGACAAGGACCTTCCAGTCCCTTGGCTGAAGTTGTTGTCTGTAGCTCTGAAACCATCAGCAGGCAAGCCAGAAATGCTTCCACTGGGGAAGCAGCAAATGCTGCTGGGATAAGGCCTTGTGTGGCTCTGTCTTGGGCAAGCAATGGTCACCCCTGACGAGACAAGGCAGTGCCTCATCCTTTCCTTTGAGTGGCACTGCATCAGGAGCAGAGCTGGCACTGTGGCTGTATCAGCTCCTCTTGCTCTCCCAGGGATGTCATGTGCAGTAGAGCTAAGCTGACAAAGCAGGGGACACTTGCCTGTGAGGCTTGTGGCTGTCAAAAATGGCCCTGAACCCTTCAAGGTTGACTGCAAAATCGTTGTCGAAATCAGAGAAATTCTTCAGGCTGCTCAGGGCCAGGATGTCTCCCCACGCTCTCTCGTTCAGCCAGGCTGGAGCTGGGTTGTCCTTCATCTCCTTTATGGCCCCTCCTGACAGCAGGTACCGCCACTCATCCTGGGAACAGGACACGACTTGGTCATGGATAACAGCCTACCCACCTGAGCCCAAGGCACGTGGTGCCATATCCAGTTAAAATCCCATAGTATCTTTCTGGCTGCTCTCCTGCCAGGTGTGTGTGTCAAGGAGTAAGTGAGCTGGAGGGTCTGGTGAGATCAACATAGCGACTGCTCAGCTGCCACTCTGCTAACCCTGCCTGCTCCCTCTGAACTCATCAACCTTCGCAGCAGTCTGGCAGCAAACTGGCAAAAGCTGCAGGTGGTTCAGGCTAGGCAGCTCTGCGTGTAGACACAGAGAACAGTGTGAAAGCTGAATAAAGACAGAGGCCCTGTGTTTGCCCAGCAGGTTGCCAAGCATGTCCCTAACCCCAGGGAACAAGGCTGCTTTTCCACCCAGCACACAGTTCTAGGGGCTGAACAGGCTGTGCTCGAGCTGCCCCGATGGGAGCCCTTCAAGGACTAAGGTGATTTGCTCACCATATCGATCCGCCCCTCGTTCATCAGAATCCGGGCGCTGACCAGGAAGGCAAACATGAGCTTGTGCTTCTCGAAGAGGCTGCGGCACACGTTGCAGTAGAGACTGAAGGTGATGTAGTTGTTGATGTTCTCCACCCGCTCCGTCAGCACCTCTGAAAAAAAGGCAACAACCAGACAAGGGTGGTGGGTGCCACGGGGGATGTGGTGGGTGCTCTCCACGTCAGCTCTGGGTTCCTGGTCACAGAGGCACACCCACACCCTGCCCGGGAAGGATGGATGCTGCTCTCACACGCAGACCTGGTGCAGATGTGGGGTGAGGGAGAGGATAGGAGGGGGCTGTTCTGGGCAGGCACCTGCTTTCTCGGAGTTACGGATCCCCAGGAGGAAGATGTTGAGGAACCACTCGAGTGAATACTGGTACATGGGGTCCACGTTGGACAGGTCTGAGACACAGAAGTAGAGGATCTGCGAGCGGACAGCCACAGGCACGTACTGCATGCGGGTGATGTTGATGTCCTTCTCTGTCTGCTCTGCCACCGCGACCTTGGCCTGGAGGACAGAAGCGATGTCACGGTCAGTGGAGTGCTGGCAGGGGATGCTCAGCTGCAGGGGGAGAGCACCTTTCACCTCTGACCTGGATCTCTCCCGCCTTCAGCTTGGATGCCTCCAACACTTTGATGAGCTCCAAGTCATCTACAGGGTTTCCTTCAGAAGTGCTGAGCCGATACAAGATCTGGTCTTCTATCTCCTTTAGTTCCTGACGCATCTGGGCATTGCTAATAATTAGCTGGTTTCTATCTTCTTCTAAGTCAGGCCGCTCCGCAGCCACCACTTCTCCCAACAGTTGGTCTTCCAAGCCACTACAACAAAAAGCATGGAAGTGAGGGTGGCAGGTGAGGGGGCAACAGGCCCGAGGGTCTGAGGACTGCAAGGAATGAGGCTGAGGAGCATAGGCAACTAATGGGGTAAAAGCAGGTACCTGGGTGAGAGGGTGAAGTTGATGAGGGTGAGCTTTGTGGAGACCTCGGGGCTGTAGTGAGGGTTGGGCAGCTTGGTGGTGATGTACATCTTGAAATCATCATGGTAGGGGATCACTGCATCCCCCAGCTTCAGCACGGTGTTGCCTTGCTGTTTGAAGGTCTGTACCAGAGAAGGACAAATACAGGAAGGCTAGGATGGCTACCTCTTGTGAGAGAAGGCATCTGGCTGCGCCCTGAGCTCTGAAGGCTCTCAGGACAGAGGAGCTTCAAGCTTCCCTGCAGAACTAAAGGCCTGAACCTGAAGACAGCAGTTGTATTTCATGGCCCTGCCCCCCAGGCAAAGATGCCTGCTGGCAGAAGACCAGTGTGTGCAGGAGGCTGTCAATGTCTTGGAGCCCTGGCCAAGGCATGGGACTCACTCATCCACGTGGATTCCGCCTGCCCACGGAGACCTACGAACGCACCACACCCCGTGGCACTCTGGCCAGATGGCCCCTTAGAGCTCAGCCAGGTACCCACTGCCCTCCTTGCCAAGGAAAGACATAGGACCTCTTTCAGCAGGACAGGCTCAAGGACTGGATCCAGCTCCTCGCCGACATTCTCCAGCAGGAAGGGCTTCCCAAAGCTAATGGTGTTTTCCAGAGTGGAGAGGAAGTCCCGGTCACTGAGCTTGGCCACCTCCAGGCTGTTCTCCCTCTCCTGAAAGGCAGCAGGGGAGGGCAGGGTTCCTGCGGTGTCCTGCCACCTTCACATCCAGCTCTGGTGCACAGTACCCCTCTCACTGGACTGATTTAGCTCCCTCGGGCAGCGGAAATAATATCTTTTCTTGCTCAGCTAGACTTTGGCTATTTTGGCAAGTTTATCCCCCATTAGCAGGTACTAGAGACAGCTCAATGAGACAGCAGAAAAGAGGGGAAATAGGGAGAATGTCCTTCACAGAGCCATACCCCTCTGCTAACTCAGGGCAGAGCCTGCAAAGTGAGAGCAGGTGAGTAGGAAAGGCCCTCAGGGAGCAAAACAGGAGCAGCTGCCTCAGCCTCCTGCCTGATCCTTCAAAAGGGCAGTAAACTGTGTCTCTGGAGATGTTGTGGTCAGTGTTGTCAGTGCTCTGGCAGCAGGGACTGTGCTCAACAGCCAGGTAATACCACCCTGATCTCTTCCTGTCCTAGAAACCTGAAAGCCATCAGGGGGGATGCTGGTGTTGTTTTGTGAGGTGAAGGCTCCCAGAATGTTAGTGGAGACCCAGAGTGGGAATCTGATGCTTGCTTACATGAGGGCTCCTCCTGCCCTATGCTGCTTTCCCCAAGAAGGGAAATCCACCTGGGATGAATGTGAGTGTGGAGCCTGTCTGGAGCTGGTTAGGTTGGGCTGGCACAGTGTGGGGTTTTGCAGCTCTAGAGCCCAAAGCCTGAGGTTGCTCTGCACAGCTCCTGACAGAAAGCTGTTACCCTTGTCCTGGCAGACCTGGCTTTCCTCCCTGCAGCTCTTACCAGGTTCTTGATCCACTTGTTTGCTTGTCCTTGTGGGTCTATGTAGTGAGTCCAGCGCAGGGAGAATCGGGTTATTACCCCATTCTCCACAGACAGGGCGTCGTTGGGTAAACCAGCAATCTAACAGGGTAGAAAAAGCTGTTGGGACACCTGGTAGCACACACAGGTGACCAGAGAGAAGCCCTTGCTGCCCGGCCCGAGTGCTCCCAGTGGGTGGACAGGGGATGGTGGCAAAGGTACGTCTGCCAGCAGCTGAGCCCTGGGGTGGAACTGTGCTGTGGGGTCAGGCTTGGGCAGGCTGTGGCCAGAGCTTGGCTCTAGGCCTGGGGTTTGTAAAGGACAAGCCTTACAGATCAAGGCTGCTGCCCTCGCTGCTGCTGCCCAGGCCTGGCAGCAATTCCAGCTCTGCAGTGTGGAGGTGCTTGGTCATTTTCCAGCTGCTTGGTTTGGGGCCTGTCCTTTGGTGCAGGTGATCCTCATGAGTGGTGAGCTGAGTGTTTTAGTCTTTACCTGAGCCTCCTTCTTCCTCAAGGATTGTTTGGTTTGGGTTTTTTTGCAACTTGCCTGCCAGGAGCGGATTTCCATGGGGTCTCCAAGGGTGTTGATGAGGCTTGCATCCCAGCTGTGGGGAATGTAGTTTTTGGCCAGCTCCTTCATCCACTCCTCGGACAGTGCTGCACGGTAGTCTCCCTGCCACGAGAAACACCATCATAGCCTTTCTTTAAGTTGCAGCTGTTGTGAGTGCCTAAACCCTCCTGTTCCCATTCAAATGGGCCCTGTGCAGCCTCTGGCACAAGTGGAGAGAGATCCTGGAAGGATCTTGCACCCTTGTGTCCTATTCCTTTCTCCCTGGCCAGGACAGCAGAGCTGCAAGCTGAGTGCTGAGCACTGCACACTTACTGTGAAAGGGCCCAGGTAGGCCACAAAGCCAGCTGCAACCAGCACATCCCCAGAGCTGTTGTTGATCTTGCCATCCAGGCTCTCCACGGTGTCCTGCCAGCGCACCTTCTCATCAGCCAAGCTGTTGATGAGCTGTGGGATGAGTTGCACACGTGAGAGCTGCTGTGTGGTCTAACTTTGTGTCCTGGACCTGCCACCCTCTGGGTAATGCTGCAGGTGACTTTGGTGACCAGAGGTTGAGGTGGCCCCTGACATGTTCCAAATTCTGTTCCTGGCTTTGAGCACTCAGTCCTGGGATTACTGGGCTGCTCTCAGCTGTCCTGGAGACCCATTGCTAGCTGAGGAAGCTGTGCACAGGAGGACAGCAGCTTTTTACATGAGAGCCTGGCTAGCTTAGCTTTCCACTCCTGTTGAGCTGCTGAGATCAGGCCAGGCAGCTTCAGCCTAGGATTGCCATGAGCTTGCAGGCTCATGGATGTTTTCACCACTGTGCTGCATGGTCTGAAATTGAGTTGCCTCATATAAGCAGGCAGAACCCAGCTCTGTCCCTTACCACATCGGCACGGGCCAATCTCTGCAGACACTGCTCACACTTCATCTCCAGCTCCTCCTTGTTGGCTTTGCAGGCCTCGTACTTGGCTTGCAGCATGGCAATGCCATCTTCAACCTCCTTCAGGCGTTGCTTGGCTTCGTCAAGCACCGCCTGAGTGGCACGCAGGTCCTCCTCTGCCTCCCGCAAGGCTTGCTGGGGAGATGCACAAGCAAACAGTGGGTGTGTTGGGTGTGTGGTCAGGCTCTTCCCCCAAAAGCCAGAGACCTTGGAGCAAGAGTTGGTTTTCCATAAAGGCGCTTGCTGATAAGTGCTAGCTACTGATATCTCAATATCTCAGTCAACCCAATCCCTGGGTGACAAAGACGTTACGTCCTGACCTACAGGACGTGGTGATTCCCAGCATCTCCTGCAGAAGGGAGCTGCTGGTACTGTGTTCCTGAACACTGAAAGCAACTAGGTCACAGAGTGTCTTACCCGCTTGGGCTCCACGACCTTGGCCACAAAGTGGTACTTGTGCATGGCACGCACCCACTGGCAGATGGAGGTACAGGCTTTGGAGACCTTGGCAATGGCAGCTGGCTGAAACTCCTCATTGTCAATGTAGGGCTGGATGGCCTTAATCACACTCTCTGAAATGTTGTCCTGCAAAGAACGGTGGGAGACAAAGAGACTTTCCTCAGTCAGATCTCTAGCATGCTCATCACTGATCTCCTAAGGGCTTCCCCCAGAGGCAGCAGCACCCCAGGACCTGACAGGGTGGTCAAGGCATCACACTGGAGCAAGAGGAATCAAACTGCTGCATGCTGAGGTCTGGGAGCCACAGCTGTGGGATTGGGTAAATCCCTTCCCATACCACTTCTATCTAGCTCCTCCACACAAAAGAGCAGGGGGACAGAATGTGCAGACTTGTGTGTCTGGGTCCCATTGCCCAAGGCAATGAAGTGCACCCAACTGACATGAGGGCTTGCAGGTCAAAGACACCCTCATCCTCGGTGCTGCTGAAGCCTGTTGCTCACAAGAAGCTCAATTTGTAACTGCTGTGAGAAGGATGTCTGTGAGGCAATACCTGATCCCAGTCACAGCCTCCTTCTGTCACTGCTTACCTTATCATAATCATACAGGCTGTTCAGGAACTGCACTGGGTCCTGGAGAAGAGCCCTGCCTGGCTCCCAGTAATCATCCACCTTGGTGCCTATCTTTTCTCCTGCCACCTTTTTGGGCTTTTTTCCATGCATAATGCAGACAGCTTCAATCACAATCTTCACACCAGGGGGAGGCCGCTGCAGGGCTCGTACCTGCAAAACCCAAGTGGAAACAGTGAGGTAACCTGATTCTCTGGGAGATGGGGTGCTCATCCCTCCCTCAGCTGGGCTAGGGGAGACTGGGACCAGAGGTAGGACACTTAAAGGATGCAATACACAGGAAGGAAGGACAAAGGCATTTGAAGGGAAAGCTGGTTATCAGAAAGGGCATGGAGCTAACTAAATGTAGGCTGAAAAAGCCTGATCGATACCCTGATAGATGTGTCCCTATGGGCTGAAAATATCTTGGCAAAGGAGCTAAATCTGTATGACCCCAGGGAGAAGGCTGTATGGAAATGGGGCACAGGCAGGCTTTCCCCCTTGTTCTATGGGCTCTCGTTTGTCTTGCACCCCACCACAGCAATGCCACACCCCATGAGCTGGTCTTCAGCACTTGTGGAGGGACTGCTTGAGTCTCTCCTCAAGCAGGCACCTAGGAGTGCTGCTGCAGCACCCTTGCAACAACTGTGGTGTCAGGACCTCTGAGGATGACTCCTGCTTTTTTCCCTTCTAGTGCTGACCATCCTTGCCATGTTCAGCTGGAGATATTCCCAGGCCTTCCCACTGGACACTGACAACAGAGCAGCAGACTTTATGGCAACGCTGAGGATGATCTACCCCCACGCAGACACCCTCTCTGAGAAGGACTTTGAGTGGCTCTTTGACTGCCCTGAGACAAAGCAATTCCTCGAGTGGTTCTGCAGCATGGTGGGTGAGGAGAACGTGCTGAGCCCAGCCGAGGTGGAGGCCTATGAGGCCCTGCTGGCTGCAGGCAAACCCATCTTGGAAGGAGGTGCCCTGGAGGAGGCCCTGCGGATGTGCTGCCAGGGCCCGCAGCTGCCGAGCACGATAGCAGATGAAGGGCCCTCTCAAGAGGCCCTGCAGCAGGAGCTCCAGGAGCTGAAGGACTATCGTGACCATCAGCTCTGGAGGTACAGGAAGCTGCTGGCCTGGACGGACAAGCTGCAGCAGGAGCAGAAGTATTTGGAGGAGGAGGAGAAAGTGGTGAAGCAGGACTTGAGGATGGCTCACATGGACCTGAAAGAAAAGATCTTCAAAACCAGAGCTCTCTTGAGCCAGGTCAGCAAGGCTGCAAAGCAGGTGTCAGAGTGTCAGGGGAACACGGGGATGGGCCAGCTGCCAACACTGCTGTGCCAGATAGATCTTGGCCCTTACCTGGAACAAGAACAACAGGCCACCAATGCATTTGAGAGGTTCATCCAGCAGGTCCTACCAGAGAGTGTCCAGGCTCCAGATGCTTGGCAAACAAGTGCACAGGGAGAGAGGAGCCTGAAGAAAGGGCTAGAGGCTGGGACACAGATGGACTCATATTGTGAAATGCCACAAGAAAGAAGAGGAGCTCCTTATCAAGAATGCACGAAGGCACCATGTGGGGTGGCACCAGCAAGCCGGGGAATATTGGTCCAAGGCTCAAAGGCAGAGCTGCTAGTGGAGGTGGGGAATGAGAGAGATGTGTTGAGCATAGAGAGTGAGGAGGAGAGAGATGGCAGCCAAGATTTCACAGAGAGAACGGACACCAAGAAAACATCAACGCCAAAAGGCTTTGGGACTGATGAAGATGACCTACTGGAAGATCAAGACAGCTTCTGGAAGGAGCTGGGCCAAATAGAGACAGCATATATCTGTGCCCAGAGGGAGGTTATAGTCACAGCAGCAAAAGTGGAAGGCGCCCATGCTGCGCTGGAGTGGGCCCAGAGGACTCTGGAAGCTCTTGAGGATAACCAGGTAGGGCCAGTGCCCCCGTTCCTCCACCATCCTTTGTGGCAGGGTCTGTCTGTGGCACAGGCAGTCCCTCCTGCTGAGCACTGCAGCACAGCTGACAAGCTGGGAGCGGGTGGCAGAGCCAGGCAGCGCAGTGTCACCAGCCTGTCTTGTCTTCCCCTGCGCAGCAGGCCGTCGAGGCCGAGCTCCGGAGCCAGGCTGCCGCGCTCCAGAGGCAGCTGCACGCCCTGCGGTTCGACATCACACAGACTCTGACACAGCAGCTGCCGCCCCTGCTGAAGGCGGAGGCCCGCCGCCGCTTTCGCCTGCCCGTCCTGCACAAGCACTTGAGCCTGGAGGCCGCCCGCCTCCAGAACACTGCCAGGAGGCAGGAGGAGGCGGCTGCGTGGCTGCTGAGCCAGCACAGCCGCCTGGATCTGCTGGAGCTCCAGCTGGAACGGGAGAGAAAGGAGCTGGAAGAGAAGTCTGCTTGGCTGGAGAAGATCGAAACCATCATGAGGGAGTCCCAGACCAGGCTGCAGGAGCAGCAGAACTACTTCAGAGATGCCAGGTCCTCCCAGATGGGTCATCCACGCAAATGGATAGACCCCAAAGACCTCACTGCTATACGGTAAGGGCCTGGGGGGTCTGAGCATGAAGAACAAACTACATATAGGGGCAGTGGCAGGGGAATGGCCAAGGCAGGCAGCAGACCCAAGCTACCAGATAGACAGTGCTCTTCTGCCAGTGCAGAGACACTGTGACTCCATGGTGGTGTGAAATTCCCCAGATCTGCTTCTTTTTGTCTGGCATGGACTGAGGAAGCAAAGTATGGGCTTGGAGAATGGAATGAGTACAGAGAACAGAAGTTTTTTTAGAATGTTAAGGTAGAGAGTGTAGAGGCAGGTCTTCAGCCATGGAGAAGGAGAGCTGGGCCACAAGAAAGCACAAGCTGCTTAGAGCAAGACCTTTCTCTGACTAGGTGTCCTGCATTGACTGGGTCTTCTCAGTCTTCCCCACACAGTTCTGGAGTAGCTGGTGCTGGCATCTGCCGAAAAGAAATCACACAGGCTGGTGTGAGCCAGCCTGGTCCTCTATGGTGCTCTTCCCAGAGCTCCATGATGTGGGAGTCATCATCAGGAGTGGCTGCCTTCTCATTGCTGACCCACATCTGCTTGCAGTCTTACAGTGCACAACAACCTCAGAGCCCTGTTCTTCCTCAGCACTGGTGCTGTACTCACAGCTCTGGCTGGCTGTCCCCTCTCACAGGCTCTGGGACATGCTGATGGGGAAAGACCAGGAGAAGCAGCCCTTCCGCAGCTATGAGGCCATGGCAGCCAAGTGCTCCCAGCTGGTTCAGGACAAGAGGGCACTGGAAGCTCAGCTGGAAGCTCCTATGCCCCAGGTGTCTGCCCTGGAGTCCTCCATAGAGGTGCTCTATCACCAGCTGTACAACAGCTCCAACCAGCTGCAGCTCTCCTCGCCGGTAAGGAAGCACTCCTGCTCCCCTGGGCCCTGCTGGGTGGCAGCAGGTGAGCACAGAGAGCCCTCTGCCATCCTCCCTAGGTGCAGGGGGGAGACCTTGCTGCCTCTCAGCCACAGAGGGCGGGCAGGTTGGCCTGACCCTTGCCTTGTCCCAGAAACCATCCAGTGACGCAGTGGCTGGCTATGGGACAAAGGTGATTCTCACCGTGTCTCACATGTGCTGTTCAGTGTCGAGATTGGGGTGCCTTAGCCAAGGTGTCCCAGTAAGCCACCTCTGCTCCTTGGACTGGGAGGGTTTGGAGGCCAGAGCTGCGTGGGTAGTTTGTGTCTGGGGGGCTGAGCTGTTCCACAGGTATGAGGAAAATCCCTTTATTTCTCTGTGTTCACACGAGTTTGGGCTCTGTCCCTTAGGAGATCACTGAGCTGATGCAGCAATTGATCATCATGCAGGACGACCTCTACCAAAAGCTGACAGACCTCCTGGGTGACTTGGAGGTGAAGCGCAAGGCTCTGGAGAACCCCATCCTGCAGGCAGAGCGCAACCTTTACGTGTATTTTTACTGCGATGAGGATCGGCTGAGAGAGGTGGTGGAGGAGCTGGAGAGGCAGGCATCAGCTTCCTTCCCCTCCCCTGAGGGAGCTGCCCTGTGCAAAGGAGTAGGTCAAATGGATCCTTGCTCCCTGCCACAGTAGTGGTGTCCTCTCTTGGTTGGGCTGGGTCCTTAATTCTGGGCTGGGAGAGAACTCTGGTGGTCTCTGCTCTGGTGACAGGTTACTTGGGTCATGACCTGGCAGCTGCATTTAAAAGAAACTGGAAGCTTATTCCTTAAATACAGAGTTCCCGGGGGCTGGTTTAGACGATGTGTAAGAAATTGATGCATCTTGTGGCATTGGAAGCCTTGGATAGACAAGACACCTCTCATGCCAGCTCTACAAGAGGATGGGTGCGGAGGGCAAGTGGACCAATGCTGTCTGTGTCTTTCCCCACTTTCTGAGGAAATGGGTTTTGTATGTTTTTGGGAGAATAAAAAGGTCTGTTACTCACAACTGCAGAGCAATGAGCCTGTCCCTGTGTGGTGAAATCTGTACTTATTGAGTGTGCTCTCTTGGCTATGGGCTGTGATGCTTGCAGGCTCAGAATCACCCTTCCTTCTCTCACTAGCCTATTTCAAGCCAGCCTTCCTTGAATTCAGCCTGCTGCCTCTTCTCTGCCTGTGGTGGGTCCCTTTCCAAAGAGCCTGCAGGTTCAGAGTGCTGCCAGCTCTGTCCCTGTGCTGTACAGTCAGCACTTGGGGTTGCTTGGTGGTCCCTGCTGCCCTACCCCCATGGACAGGCACGTGGGGCCAGCCCTCATCCACAGCCTCTCCAGGACATGCTGGAAACATCCAGGAGCCCCTTTCTGCCCTTCAGTTTGCATCTGAAGGAGTGAGGTGAGAAGCTGCATGGGCAGCTGCCCAGAGTGAGCCCAGGGGGATGGATGGAGGAAAAGGCTAGTGATGTTGCAAGCCTATTGAAGGGGAATTGCTGCAAAGGGAGAGGCTGTCCTTGACCAGACCCAGCTCTGCCCCCCTCTCCCTTGACACAGTTACCTCTGTAACATCATTTCTGTTGAGGTTCTTCAGGCTGGCAAGAGCAGCATCCAGGGCTGGGAGGGCTTCATCCAAGTCCTTCTGAGCATCATCTGCAATGGCTTGGGCTTTCTGAGCTTTCTCATTGGCCTTCGCCTCCTCAGCCTGCACAGCACTTCTTGTCTCTTCAGCCACAGCTGTGTCCACCTGCAACACCAGAGACAACCTCAGAAGCATGCTGGAGGCAGAGCTTGGCTTGGCTAGGAAAGGATCACAGCTGTCCTGGCAGCCTGTGTGTCTTCTTCCAGCAGATCTAAGGGACCTAACTGCTGCAGGGGATGCCCTTCCTGCACCATACTGGGAGAAGGTTTTTGTCATCCTGTATCAACCATCCATGAGTTCCAGCTCTGGCTGTGCCGGCAATGATGTTAGTCTTGCAGGAATTAGCTGCTCTACCCATTTTCCTATCAGCACGAGTAGAGGATGCATAGGGGTGCAAATTTGTAGGGAGATGGAGGAATAGGAAGATATGCTTAGGGGTTTGTTTCTAAAACTGGCACTTCTGCCTACCCCAAGGGTTGAAACACTACCAGGAGGCATAAAGGAGATGTGGAATATAGCCAAATCTTTATCTGCGATGTGGCAACTTAGGAGATTGCAGACTCTTTCCCCTCTGCATGCAGAGCTATATGATGTTAATGTCCCTGTTCACTCTGGCCCAGTGTGGCCATCCCACAGTAGGAGATGGGCAGGGAGGAACACAAGGAGAGAATGCAGTGACAGCCAACACAGAACAATTCCCTCTTCTGAAGTGGCATGACTGACTGTGCGATGATCGCTGAGGTTTGGGATCAGCACACAGTGATGGGGGGCAAGCTGCAGCTGGATCAGCTCCCTGGGGATGGGATGTGGAGAAATGATCCTGTTCAACAACATCAGTCTGGCTTAGAGCTGCTCAGGCCACCTGAGGATTGTGTTAGTGTTGTTAGACTGTGCTTACAGGGGCCTGGGAGCTCGGCTGGCTGACCCCTGGGTGGTGGTTTCAGACAGGGGCACGGGAGCCATTGCTTCTGCAACAACTGGTGCTCACCAGCAGCAGAGCAGCACCCCAGCAGGAGGCAGTTTTTGCTGTCAGTGCAGCTCTGCACAAATCTCTGCCGTGCCAATCTGAGGCGTTTTTACCTCCCATCAAGCAGGTGCACAATCCCTGCCAGGCCCCTCCAGCCTGTGTCCAGTCCAGTCTGAGCAGTCAGAGTTAGAAAGTGCAGGGCTGGCCAGCAGCGGTACCTTTATCTGTTCTATGGTTGCCTCGGTGTCCTTGGCTGCCTGTGCCAGGAGAGGGCGGGAGGACTCCAGCTCCTCCTGCATCTTCGCTACATCCTCTGCTGTTCGCAGGAGCTGTGGGAGCAAAGCAGAGTTAAGAGCAAGGCCAGCAGCCACGGAAAGCCCTAGGAAAGGGCTGTGCTGCCCTGGAGGGTGCTCCCTGCTGAGTGTTGGGCTGTGCAAAGCACAGGTCTTGCCCTGGTTCCTACTAAAGCAACACTCTGATGCTGTGATGTGCTTATAAACAGCAGTGCCTAATGCTGCCTGCATATGTTGGGCATTACTTCATAAGCTCATGGCAGCAAGGCAGCAGAACAATGTTTCTGTTAGAGGGCTTTCAATTACACGGTTAATAAGGAACATCCTGAGAGATGAGCTATACAGAGGTCTGTGCTCTCCAAAGACTGGGGATCATTATTCTTTTAGAGCTGTTACAGACTCAGACCTTCAGAAGGACTGGCCCTGGCAGAAGGCATAGTTCTCACTTGCTTTAGCCTGAACTTTTTCCTGTTACACAGGACATGTGTAGGACACCTCGCTGCATCTCTGCAGCTATAAATACACTGCTCAGAGTGCATAAGGGGTGGCCCCAAAACTTTCCTGGGTGTGAGGGACAAACCTTGTCCAGGCCACTTTGCATCCTGTTCTTGGCCATCTTCAGCTCCTGTTGCTTCTTTCCAATGAGGGAACTGAAGATGCTGAGGAACTCCAGGTAGCTTTTGGGTGTGATATAATTGTGCCTGCCCAGTTCTGCTAGGAACAACTGGCACTTCTTTGCCACGCTCTGGTGGATTGCTACACATACTTGAATCTACAAGGAGAAAGGAAAGAAACTATCTTAATCAGCACTGAACATGTGAAAGGCAAATCCATGTGATGCCCAGAGAGAGCAAAAGGGGCTTTTGAAGAACCAAACTATAGAGTCATAGCAGAGCTCATGTCTGTGTGTGGGTTTTAAGGCAACAGAGGGGTAACAAATGGCCAAGCCCGTTTCAAGGCATACAAAAGCTATGCAGTTCTGCATTTGAATGATCCTGCGGTGGAACAGTTCTGCTGCAGGGCAGGACACTTCTGAAGGTGTGCCCTGCATCCATTGTCTCGGTGGATGCAGAGACACAGCACACTGAACAGACGGGAGCAGATTATTCCTGGGTGTGGCACCTACCATCCCGTTGAGATCCTCATTACCACTACCAAGAAGTGGGATTTCACTCAGGAAGGAGGAGGCAACGCTCTGCAGGGCTTCAGCAGGCCACTCATTGAACCAGTCAATGGTACAGCAGTTCACAAGAGAGGGGAACTGCCTCAAGCGTGCGCGGAACACTTCTCCGATGGGGCTGAGGGCGAGGCGTGCAGAGAAGATGTGTTACAACTGGCTCTAAATACCAGGACAAAACAGCTTTCCTTCTACAGAACCACCCTGAAGCCTTGCGGAGTAAGAGGGACAGGAATACACCCAGGGAAGGAGGGAAAAGGGGAATGACAGTTCAGGCAGTGAGCTGCGTGCCCAAAGGTGTGTGTCTGAGCTCATTCCCTGGCAGTCCTCAGCATATTCTGGAAGTGCTAAGATGGTAGTAGGGTGATGTTTTATGGGTCCCTCCCTAGGGAGAACACTTAAGGGATAAGAAATAAATGCACTCTGAAGTTTATTTCAAGCAGGTGGGTGCAGAGATCACATCACCAAACCAGAATCATGGCGCTGATTTTCCTGCTTGTTCTTGCACTGAGAATGCCCTGTACCTTCTGGTATCCCTCCTGCAAGGAAGGAAGCTGCTTATGGACCGTGCATTAGATTCATGAGTAAACATGGTGCAGCTGAGCCCCAAATTCAAGCAAGACATGTCTGTAACAAATGGCTCAGTGGTGCAGGGAGGAGGAGGTATCTTGTGTTTCATCTGAATCACACATAATCATACTCTTGAAAATTTCAAACTCCATCTTGAGACCAGCAAAGTGTAAAAAAAAAAAAAGTATCTAGTCCTAGGGGAAGGTGTTACGCAAACCATATTCATAGTCTTTCTCCTCCTCCAAAGTCTGGGGCTTGGAAATAAAGATCCCGTTACACACTGATGCAAGGCAAAGGATAAGGAGGGAATAATCAACATTAAAAGCATGGAGCTGTAGGCCTGAAGTGTACCTCATGCACAGGACCATGTGGATATTGCTGCGAACCCGTGCTGTGTATGCAGCCATCAAATTTGCCTTGGTGGGCTGCTGCCCTAGATCTCGAACAATGGGCTTCATAGCTGTCAGGATCTGGTCTTGGTCCTCGGGATTGTAAATGTTGGGAATGTCACCAGAGTTGAGCAAGTTGTTGATATCTTCGAGGAAGGATTCACTTTTAATCTAAGTAGATGATAGGTAAAAAGAAAAAAAAAAAAGCAGTTTCTTAAGTCAGAAGACACTTATGTCTCTCATGCCATGGAGATTAATTTCTGGATAAATACAGCCCTCAGCCTCTGTTATAAGAAACCATTTCTGTGATCACTTGGCTCCAGAAAGACACACCCTGATTCTTGCCCAGCACTTCCAATTAAACAGCCATATCCAGCCATTTCAGGCGTGGGAGGGTGTGTCTAAGAACAAACCTCCTGCCCATTCCGTGTCTCCTTACAGACAAACTGAGCTCAGGCTCTTGCTCTCTGCCTCTGCAGTCAGACCCCAGACACCTGGTTGCTCCGGGTCTTCGTTCCTCCAGCACAGAACTCTTCATTATTAAAATAAAGCTTATCAATGTGGGAGACAGAGTAATTGTAGGGATGTGTCACAGTCTGTGGGACGATCTCCCTCCAGCACTACGCTCACCTCTCCACCTTTGCTAAATCAGAAATACACAGCATCCATCTCCTTGACTAAATGCACCCTCCTGGGCCCCTTTGCTCCCACATATGTTTCTCACTGCAGGGAGAAGGCTGCAGGAACAAGTAGCATTTGACTGATGCTCATCTCCCTGCTTAGGGCTCTGCCACAAGGGAATGGTTCCTATGATATGAAGGCAGTAAAAAAGCCTATGGGGAACATAACTGTGATTCCAGAAGTAGAAATTGGCCTAGTCATTAGCAAGTTACAGTTTACAGTTACAAGCCAGCATTATCCTGTGGAACCAGCAGGCCTAAGGTCCTAAATCTACTCTATTTTTGAAAAGGAAAAGACTCATTTTACTTAGGACTTCTAATATCAGTGGCCAACATAGTGCTTAGCTTCAGACAGCTAAAATCTATGTACCCACCAAACCCTTGGATGGAGCTGAAAGGAGCTTCCTTGAGCTAGAGAAGAATCCACCCAGTCACACACAGCTCTACAGACCCTCTAGCAATAAATGCACCACCTCTAGTTTCCCTGGGGCTCTTTCAGAAGATGATGAATATAGGCTACTGAAGAAATACAAGTTGTGTCTGATTTGTGTCGAGCTCCTTAATACTCTGTAGGAGAATTTATTGAGCTTGGAGATGTGTTTCTGACTCCTTTTGAGATGGAATCCACCATGCTAATAATACTCCTGTACCTGTGTGTCTACAAACAGGAAGGTCTTGGGTAGACTTTGAAGGCCTGCTTTCATCATGATCTTCCTCACATCATCTCGCCATTCGGTCATGCCATAATTCTTGGACAGTTCAATCTGGAAACATTCATTTTCTGCCCTAAAGGAAAGAGAAGCCTCTGCAGTTACATCAAATTAAAATATCCTCTTCTGTCAGTTCCCAGTATGTGTTGTGGACTCAGGGGGAAAGGACTCAAGCAAGCTGTTTTCCTACAGTGAGTCCCGAGCACACGCTTGTCCTTGTGCACCAAGGACAGCCACCAACCCAGGAGCATGTTTTACACAAAGCAGAGATACCAGAGCCAGCTAGAAACCCAGTGCAGATGTGCATTTTAACTGAGTCCTAGCTCTTGACTCATTTGAGGAGTCAGCAGCCAGAAAAACATGTAACCGGCAGTGGGAGGGGCAGAAAAAGAGATTCTCTGAAGGCAGCCCCAATGGAGCTGCTCCACATTACGTGCATAGGTGGGAGTGCATTACTTACATGTGAGATGCCAGTCTGGTGAGAGACTGTCTCCCACTTCCCCCAACACCCAGGAGAAGAGCATTGCCCGGAGCCTGCCGCAGAATCCGGCTGATTCGGCAGATGTGCTGTATCGCATCCATGAAGAGCACAAGCTTCAGTTCTGGGGTGTTGCTTTGATTGTACTCCTCCAGGTACTCCTCAATCACAAGCTTCAGCTGTGGGTAGAAATGCTCAGTTGTGGCTATGAGATAAAAGCAATTGTGCATGTGTGGGGTTATTGTCTGCTGGCACAGCCAGGACTAGGGGAGGGCAGAGCCTGGTGCTTAACAGGGTCTGGGAGCAGCTCTCCTCCACTCTCCTATATGGAACTGCCACTGGATGGGCTGAATTTAGGTAGTGGTGGTGGCAGCAGCTGCTCATTGGTGACCTTTAACTCAGGCAAGTGACTAAGGTCTGCTGTTCCCAACAGTGCTGTTTGCCTCGAGAAACAGCAGGGTGTAGTTCAAAATAAAAGAGCTTATGGCTGCCTGATCCATACTGCTCCAGGGCCTCCCTCTGGGTTAGTTTCCTTGCTCTATAGCTGACCACTGCCTGCTGCTGAATCCTGTGGTTAGGATCCTGGCTGGAAAGCACAGGTGCTGGGGAAGAAAACAACACTGGCTGTAGATGGGTAGAGGAGCACACTCCTCTCCCAGTCCAGCCATCACATGGAATAGCTGCAGGAGCAGTTTCTCCTGCCTTTCCCAGGGTTCCCTTCAACAGCACCCTCAAGCCAGAGAAGGAGATGAAGCATGAAGACATCTGGGATTTGATCCTACCCCCTCAGCAATCTCACTGTGAAGCTGGGAAAGCAACACCAGCTGGAATTCATACAGTGCTGAGATCCCTGCCTAGATGCCAAAGTCCTGTGTGCATCAGTGGGGACTGTGCAGCTGCCTCTAAGTCTGGCTGTCTCAGCTGTGCCCACCTCGGTGGGGGACAGGCCTACCTACTTTGCAAAAGGGATTGTAAAGCTCAGTTAATTACCAGTCCTTGTCACACAGCTATCGCAAGAGAAGAGACAACAGAATAATCATCTGTTTCTGATAATGAGAGCAAAACGCACCACTCATTGCCTTTGCTTAATTACCACTACCCAAGTACTCCCAGTATCTTCTCCAACAGGGAGTTTGGCAGTAACATTAATTACTTGTAAAGGTCAATTGTGAAGTCTTTAATGGCAAAAGTAGTATTGTTTGGGGGTAATGTGCCATTTCTTTCCAGCAAATTTCACTTTTCAGTCCCAAGTGTGGCTCATTTGGGAGATTTGGCATAGCAGGCTGCCTCCAGGATTGCAATGCAGAGACAGCTTGTTCCACCTCAACTGCCCATCACAACAAATGCAGCCACTATTCATATACAGGGTAGGATTTCACAGGAGACTCCTGGGAGGGTTTGTGGTTTCAGACACCTCCAATTAAAGCACTGCTATTGTTACTATTACTGTTTTCCTTTGTTTATAGGAGACAGGGAAGATGTGAACATAGTTCACAACGTGATTCCCAGGGTCCTTACCTTATCCTGGCTGTCGATTGCTTGGTATACTTTGACATTGGCACCTGGCTCCATGAAGTCTCCAAACAGAACTGGCAGGGTGGGAATGACCTCCTTAAAAGTGGTGCCAAACTCCTCCATCTTCTTCGTCATTAGGTTGTCAAACCAGGTCCGGTCCTCGTCGCTGACCAAGCGATCACGGAAGACCCGGCAGCTCTCATGGTACCACAGTCTCAGCAGGTGCTCTTTGTTCTGGTAGGAAATCCCAGCAAAACAGCCCCCGTGAGAGAAGCAGAGAAGCGTTATGAGCATTGCTGTCAGGAAAGCTGGTTCCTGCCCAGCATGTGGCCAACTCCACTCCTGTTAGAAGGCAGCTGGAGCGGAGAAAGAACTGGGCGGAGGAAGCTGCTTTCCCTTCTCCTCTCAAAAACAACCCTTGTCAAAACAGCTGCTTTGCAGAGAGCTCATTACAGCTTCAGCTTATCCCCCTCTATTTGTCCATATGTCGGGATTTCTCTGAGAGATTTAAATTTTATGTTCTTTGTTCTTATCTTTCCCCAGTTTGATTTAATTTTTACGGTTTTCTTGCATGTTTTTTGAAAGATTCTCTTATTTGGCTGATAGCACAGAACCTATAGTACTTAGGGTCCTAACTACTTCCAGTGATCATTCAATCTCTACTGCCCAGGCTGGAGCCAGAGCAAGGTCCTCAGGAGAGCTGAAGGGGCAGAAGCCTCCACTGACAGAAGCAAGTAATAGGACAACACCTCTGCCCCTGCTTGGTCCCTGTCTGATCCTCCATGGGTCCATCCAGCCCTGAATGGGTGGGCTGTGTCCTGCTGACTCCCTGTGGCCACTCACCTGCTTCACCGTGCCAAGGAAGCACTGTGATGAACAGGGGGTCTGCCTACTGCTGCTACCAGGCAATAGCCAAAGGGGAGGCCACCACACCCACTGAGCAATATCAAAATGCATCTTCAATGGGAAATTGAAGCCTGTTTGCAGGCCTGTTGATGAGGCCTCAACTAGAACATTTCTGGTCTTGCCCCGGCTGACAGGGCTGTGCTGATGGGAGGACTCACCTCGACCTTGCTGGGCTCAGCCATGAGCATGCCCTGGAACACCTTTGAGAGGTCTCTCAGGTTGAAGGTGTAATGTGACTTTGCTGGCGTGGGCAGCAGCTGGGATGTGATGGTCAAATACACGGAGATTGTGGCATCGACTAAGGGCTCGTTCAAGTCTTTTACTGCATCTGCTCCTGCTGCAGAGACAGAAGAAGTTGGAGAGGATGTCAAGATGGTGACTCTGGGCTGAGAAGGTCCTTGCAGTGCAGGAAGGTGGCACTGAGTGGCAGAAGTGCTGGCTAGGACTTGGGCAGGAGCACACTTTTTTCTGCAGAGACACTGAGGGAGCTGACCAAGCACGTACTCACTGCACTGGACAGCTGCCAATGGGTTTATCAACTAATGTGAACCAGATTTGGGGGTGGGAGAATGCTTTACAGTGATTCTGTGGTGTGAAGACTCCACACCCCCCAGGAACAGAGGAGGCACTGCCAGACAGGTAATTGATGCCTACCTGAAATATTCCAGACAGGTTTTCCTTCTCCCTCCTTGCACTCCCGCAGTGGAATCTCAGTTACTTTTAAGCTAGAAGGTGTGAGTGCCCTCTTAGCTAAACCCCCTGCAATTCATTATGCTCAGCAAATGCAAAGCCACTGAAGAATAATTTCTTATGCAATAGTCTGGCAAGATTTAGACACAGCTGCCAGTTTTAGAGCATAATTATTTTTTTTTCTCCCAATGAAGTTTATTACGAACACTCCTGGAGAAGTAGAGCCCTGTGACACCCCAGCATTTTGCACTTTTTTTGCATTATTTCAAAAATCCTTTAATTTCTTTCTAAACCACAGCTAGATGTTTCAGTGTGCCCCTGAGATCACAGTCAGGTACTGGTGCTTGTGAATACTGCAAGCACTCAGAAAGCTCTGCTGTGCTTCTCCCATAGCTGACTATTCTCACCCCTTTCTACTGGCATATTTGCAGATGAGGGCATATTTGCAAAGATGATCCTAAATTCCCACCCTGTCAAGTATAAGAGGACTCATTTCACTCCAAATGAACCCTTTTTTCATGGTGGCTGTAGCACCATGCTCAGATCCACCCTGCTCAGCTGTCCATGGGCTGCAGCAGATGGAGAGTAACAGAAGGCTCTGCTTCCACAGAAGGCTGTTGTCTGGGCAAGTGTCTGCTGAAAGCACAGGTAAGCTGTGCCATGCTGTGCCCACCAGCTTGTTCTGTTCACAGTGTCTCTCATCTTTCTGCTCTCACTTACGCACTGGATTTCTGTAACTTTTTTCTCCTAGGAGTCCATCTAGAAAAAGACAAAAAAATGAGTTCCAGCTTTACCTGTTGAGGTTAAGAATATCTGCATCATCCATCACAAAAAAAAAAAAATCCTCTTTGAAAGGCCCAGGCTATAGGATAACATATGCAACAGTGAAAGCCAAAGCTGAAGTTTGCTGATTTGCACCAGCTGAGTTTGGCCCTGAGACCAAACTCATGTATGAGCTCCCTGTTTGCTAAGCCTCATAAAACAGTTTCCCTAAAGCATCTTCAAGCAACTACGCCAAGTTCCAGCTTTCAACGCTTTGATCACATCATCAGTATTAATTCCTCCCCTTCCAAACTCCACTGTCATCAGGCTGACTGGCAACATGAGGAGAAGGTGGCAGTTTTCTGCAGGACTTACCCATCCAGCTGCCGAGGATGGTGGAGAAGATCTTCTTCTTGCTGCTGTCATCCATCTCGGTGAAGGAGAGGTAGTTGAAATGGCGAGTGAGGCGTGGGGTGACAGGATTCCTTCCCCCTCCAGGAGGTCCCATGGCACAGACAAAATTAATATCTACCAGCCTCTTAAAAGTACCTTGGAGAGAGTGCAAAATCAGGAATGAGTGCTGAGCTGTAGCTAAAAACCCTTGCCAGAAATCTCCACAGCAGGTACACATATTTAACTTTTGCCAAGAGCTCTGGGCGCAGGATCTGGCTCATACCGATCTGTTTCCGGTCGTACCAGCCCTGGTGGTCCATCCACTGCCGCAGCAGCTCGATGGGTGGCTGAGCTCCGTATTGCTCCAGCATGGGCATGTTCAAGTCATCAATAAAAAATATGAAGTACCGACCGACTGGAGGCCCGAACACTCCCTTCCTCCTGCAAGGACAGAACCCGTGTCAGGACACAGGACAACTCCTGTTGCAAAGGTACTCCTAACTTGATCCAAAAGCATCTTTTTTTTCCTCTGGATGCTTCCTGAGTCAACATTTTCAGCTATTTTTACACTTGATACACTCCTTTGTAAAGGCCTTTGCATGGAAAAGATCTGGAGCAACGTTAGAGGCACTGGCTTCTTTCCAAGCACGAGTGAAATTTTGTCTACTTATGCAAAATGCCAAGGAGTAAATGGGGGCAAATAAAAGCTTGAACCCATGAACCTGTTGGAAACTTCCAACCAGTGGCTGACCGGGGAGGCGAAATGGAAGCTGTTTACTGTGGGGAGTGGGACTGCGGGTGGGCAGCCACATTTTCTCCCTTCATCACTTTCTGTAAAGATCCCACACCAGGGTTTGCAAACACCTGTGCTGTGAAATGTAGTATTTCTGGAATAACTAGAATTGGAGCAACTTTTACCGACCCTCACTAATCCTTCTCATTTTCTTGCCATTATAACAAGCTATTATTGGCTCTCACAATCCCAGCTCAGATGTGCCGTGTGTACTACTTATTATCCACAGCTGTACGTGCTCAGGGCCCCTTCAGGTACTGGGATGAAACTAAATAGCCAAGCTGACAGAAACACTGATCTCAGGGATACTGCCTTTGCACACACACAAAGAAATCTTGCCTCTTATCCAGTTTGCTGTCGATGAGATCCTGGGTTTGGTTAGCAGAGGTGCGTGCTGAAAACATCAGGAAGTGGGTGATGTATTTGTTAGGCAAGTTCTTCAAAAGCTTGTCCGCAATTGTGAGAGTTTTCCCTGTGCCAGTGGGACCAATGCAGAGAACCTAGAAGCACAATCAGCAATGGAGCATAATCACAGGCAAGCAGTCTGTGTTTCCCAGCACTCTGACATTTGCTGGAGGAAATGCAGGTTACTGCTCTTTAGGCATTTAAAGGTTGGGAGAGGACTGTTGGGCTTGCTTCTTCAGTAAGGCCAGCTGCCCAACACCAAAATCTCTTGGTGTGGATGGAATCCAGCCAGAGAAATATGAAATGGAACTGTAGGAAACAGGTAAAGAGGGATGGTGATGGGCTATCTAGCAATTGCTGCGTTCTGATTGAACAGCTGAGTGTTGATATTCCTTTGGGGTGCTGGCACAGTGCCTGGGGACTGAACGGATAACTCTTAGTGCTTAAGCACAGATTGGAGCAGAGAAATACAACTCTGTGGGAGTGGGAAATGCTCTCAAAGTATTAGGTAGCTGTTAAGTTCTGACTGCACTGGGAGAGGGAGAGGTTGAATCAAAAATTCAAAGACAAGGCTGGGCACGTACCGGCTTATAGTTGGTGAGCAACAGCTCCAGCAGATAGGCCATTCGGACTGTGTTCATCGTGGGCACAATAACATCACAGAAGTTGGTGTCTGGAACCATGGTGAACTTTGCTGTAGCCTCCAGCCACACCTCCCAGTGCACCTGAAAGATTGGAGTCTGCTTAGAGGGGGCAGTTGCATCTATCCCTTCTAGGAAAAGGAAAACTATTTCCGCTGTTTTCCCTGTCACCTCTCCCTGTGTAATAGCTCAGATTCTGATGAAAAACCCAGGTTTCCAGCCCCTCTGTTGAGTCTTGCCACCCTTACCTTTCTGTATGGCAATGCTGGGAGTGTTTGACTCGTTACTTTTGGGAGGGGCAGAGCCCGAGAGTTAGAGGTTATTGCCCCAGCAGCGACACACCTGCCCTCCCTTCTGAGAATTGGGATTAAAGCGGGATGGAGCACTTGTGGTATTTGCAAGAATAGGAATTCTGCTCATGGCAGAGGGCCAAAGGGGGCTTATCTGGGATCCTGTCTTCCCATTCCGTGCCATCACCTGCATTGGACTCAGAGGCACATGAGGTTTTCTGCTTGTACAAGACATGGGTCCCTTGTGCTAGACTGAAGCTGCAGATGAGCCTCCCAGAGGCCGCTATACAAACGAGATAGAGGTTCTGCCAGGGCTGTGCTGGAGAATACAGGAGAAAATCTACATTCCTGACCGCCCCGTGTGGCCTTCCCACTGAGACCACACTGGCACCTTCTGTTAAGCATCTGACACTCATGTAGGGTTCTCTTCTTCCATTTCAGGAAGGGGAAGCATTTTCCCTCCTTTTTTAATTCCTTTTAGCCCAGAGTCTGGTGACTGTCAGTCAAGATGACCTTGACATGCCCTACACTGCTGTCTCTTGTGACAAAGATGGAGTATTTGTCTGCCTTGCTGCTACTCCAGTCTCTGCTGCACACAGCTCTTCTGCTGTTGTTCACTGCTTTCTAACACAGACAGATCTATCCATCTGAGCTTCTCCCTGTTCTCCAGCAGCCACACCTGTGCCACCTCGCACTTTTCTGAGCACTGACAGAGGCACTCAGGTCTCAACTGACCAGCTCTTGGCTCAGCTGTGAAAGATCTGGTTCACAACTCTGAAGGCAAGAAACTGCGTTCTTGATTCAATGAGAACCTTAACTTTGATTTAAACATTCTTGTTTGCTTCCTTTAGGCCTTTCTTATTTGCCCTTGATGAGAAAATCCTACCAAATCCTGTAGGACTGTGTTGCTTCCTGGTCCCCCCTCCTAAATTAACCATCTTGGAATTAAAAATGAAATATTTTACCTCTCTAACCACTTCCTCATCCACATCTTCTTCAGTACTGCTAAGCCCAGCATCATCCAATTTATAGTCATAAACCAGTCCTTCTTCTGGGAAGAGTAACCGGATCTGTGAGAATAAAGCTGTGGTGAACCTGGCTGCCACTCAGCTGAATTCACAGGAGGATATGCACTACTTCAAGGAAGACTTTACTAATGGGATGCTATCCAGGCCAGGGGGCTCAGGTCTCTCCCAGAACTTCCAGCTCCAGGGGCCCCTTTGAGGCAGTGGCATACCAGCTGCCAAGAGCAAGTCCATCCAAAGCCTCCAGGCATTCAGCTCTGATCCCCATTCCTCACTACTAATTCCTCTATAACAAGAAAAGATCTGCTTTTCCTTTACTCACCCTTTCCTTTGCCATCTTATTCCTGAGCCATGAGCTGAAGGCCTCACGACCTGCAGAATCTCCAGTAGCGCCCACGCTCCAGATCAAGGCAAATATAAACCAAGGTTCAATCAGCTCTCCCATACGAGCAACCTTCTCCCGAGGAATCGTCTTAAATCCCTTAGAACCAGAGACAAGAAGAAGAAAAATTCTCAGGTATAATTGAGGTACACAAACCTCAGACTCTTCTTAATTTGCTCATAATTCTATTTAGTTCCTATGTAGTTTTTTCTAGCCAGTTTTTCACAGGCCTTGTTAATATATTCTGTGGATTAAAATTTGTTGTTTCATTGGTGTACTTGAGAGACTCCCTTTGCTGAACTAACGTCACTCAGCAGGAGCTGGGAGAAGAATTTAGTCTTAGGTTTTTAATTTGAAAATTGTCCAGCCTTCTTCAGTACTAATTCTCAAAGGATCTGCAATCTGAAGTGCATCACTGCTCAGCTCCGATCTCTGCTTTCCACTCATTCTCCAATTCCCTCTGCTATAAATAAAAGTGAACCTCTGCCCTCCAGCCTGGTAGGCATGGAGCTTATCTTGTGTTCCTTCAGTGGGCAGAGCATAATCCTTCCAGGTTTACCTGTGCTTTGCTGGATGTTGTATTACCTTTTGCCACATAGATGAGCTACAGCATGACCTTTCTGCACCAACATCTTGTTCTCTGGTGACTAACCCTTCCCATGACTTAGTGTCTTTAAGAGTTACAGGCACAAATAAGAGTGATAGAGGTAGCAAAATCTACCTTAATGGGAATGAAAGGCTGATACAAACATTCCAAGAGCACGAGGAAGCTCCTTGTGAGGTTACTGTCCGTTGAGGCAATTATCTCCTTCACAGAGCTCCGTAAAAAGTCGATGGCCTCCTGCAAAGATAGGCAGGGACAGCTTAGTGTCACCATCCAGCACAGTTGTCTATGGTTTTACCTTCTTGTTTACCTCCATCATGTTATGTTTAGCAGGGAGAGTGTGACTGAGAATGCTGCCATTTCCAACTGCATCCCAAGCATCACTGTTTTGACTGGAGAAAAGCAAGTCAAACCCCTTGGTTCAGTCCTGACACCAAGAAACCTCTGGGTCTCCCTTTTGGTTCTGTGCAACAGTTATGTGCATCTTGTGCTATCAGTGCTGTTAAACGGTTTGCTCCCTTCAGAGCTTTCCTTTGCAGCTCCAGGTTCTTCATTAAAATAGTAGCTTATCAGCAGAGTAGAAATAACAAGACTTGTTTGTACAACCTTCTCCCTGGAGGTACTCCACTGTAAGCTATGGAACTGCACTAGGGATGGCTTTGTCCAAAAGATAATTTTAAAATGAAATAAAACCAACTATAATGACCAATAAGACTTAGTCACATCTACAGAGATCAGTGAGTAACCTCTATTAAAGCCATGAAATTCACAGAGACGTTTCTGTGATAGGTATTATGCTGGTATGAAACGTTCCCACAACGGCATTTAAATCCAGGCCTTGACAAGTCTGGGCTGGTTGATATCCAAGCTGACATGGAAAGGCTGGAACACAACGGTAGCTCACCTGGAGGAATCTCTTGAAGAGAGATTCCAGCTTCTGTGAGAAGCGCTGCATGATGTCTGGCATACTTTTCAGCCAGCATTCAATGAAGGGCTCCAGCCCCAAAATGCTGGGTTCCAGGTAAACCATGCCACAGCGGGAGACCGTGGCAGGGGAAGCAACAGCCAGATCCTGAACCTCAAACATCATGGTCATGCTCTGGAAATTAGAAAAGAAAAGAAAGGATAAGGACCTGCTCGGTTTTGATACATATTTCAGCGCAGGGAGGAAGGAGTACAGACAACAGGCAGCAAAAGCGGGAGGGATGAATTACCTCTGTCATCTTGATGATTTCCCCTGAGCTGAGGCACAGCTTCTTATTGTCATCAAGGACCGTGTTCATGTTCTCAATCCACAAAGCATCCACTGGCCCATCAAACATGTACCACTTCTTGTTGGAGTCAGTGGCCACGGTTCCCCGACGGATGAGTGTGGAAAAGATCCCATCTGTCCTGAAAGGCAGGAGGAAGGCAGGGCTTGGCCCATTCTGGTTTTGCTGAAATAAATGGCAAAGTTCCCACCACAAAAGGCAATCTTATCTGGCTTCATGTGTCTCCCTTATCCATGAGCTGCAAAAAGGTCCACCTCACTATTTTTTTTACTGAGACACATCTCAGCCTGAGTGACACCAAAAAACAATTTCTTTGGGCATTAGGATCTGGAATTCATGTCATTTAACTAAAATGTCAAGCTTCCCTTTAACATCTCTGTCCTCAGTGAAGAGTAAAGAGGCCTTGCTAGCATCCAGTTCAGGTCATAGGCAGGTTCTCTGCTCTCTGGAGGTGCCTCTTTTTCTCTTTATCTCAAGGTTACAGGGATAAATCCAGGCTAAAGAGCATGACCCCACCCTCTTTATAACTGAAGTTCCCCATCCTCAGCTGCCTGTGAACTCGGGTGGTGCTGGAGCTGGTGATCAGGAGAGCAGACACAAGGAATGCTGGCTGTTGACAGCAAGAATTTAATCTGTACATGGAAATCTGGAATGTAGTTTCCATTCAGACCCTGGACTCTACTCCCACTATTAAATAATTATTTGTTATTTTTATAGTACTAGTGAATTCCAGAGTATTGTTACTGAGATCAAGGGAAAACCGTCTGTTTTAAAGCTCAGCTGATTAAAACAGATGGATTTGTCTGTAAATACATTTTACATGACTGCTGTATTTTTCTTTTTGTCACACCGACATGCCTGTGTGCTGCCCTTGGGTAGAGTCACACCATAAATAAACTGTTGAGCTTAACTGGAACTCCTATAAAATGTCCTTCAGTAAATATGTAGCAGATCCTAAGCTGGGAAGTTCTGGTCACAGCATCAGTAATGTTTACTTGCTTGCACTTTTCCTAGAGGTAGCTGGTTTCATATACATTTAGTTTCCCTCATTTTACAGAACACAATGTTTAGCTTTGCCCTGAAACAAGTGTTGGCTGACAGGGTCAAAGGGAGATTCACACTGCTTCTCACATCCTTGCTTATGGATAAAGTGAGCTGCAAAGTCAACCTCAGGTCACATATGGAAACATAAGCAGTAGGACCTGGCTGTAAAGAGGGCAAGTGGGCTATTGGTTCTTGTTTCCAAACCATGTAAGCAAGCAGGAGCCCTGGCAACGGGAATGAAATGCCTCTTTATGCCTCAAAGTCATTCCTCATCACTCAAGGATACCAGAGTATTTATACAGAACAATTCAAGTGCGCAGTACAGAGGTCACTTTTCTTCAGAAGCAAAGCCAGTGTTTTTAAGCTGCTGTATCTCAGGAGCAGGGGCATGTGCTCCACAGCTATTGAATTATTGTTCTGCAGTTAATGCTGCGAGCTGAGCTGCAGGAACTGTCTGGGCATGTGCTGGCAGACAGGCCAAGCGCACAATGAGGGATGTCAGCTTAAATCGCCGTGACTGGCTATTGTAGCTTGGTGGGGATAAGGACTTGATCGCTTCTGGTTTTATGCCACCACCCCAAACAGTTCTCAGCCTTGAAGAGAAGACGCTCAAGACCAGAAAAGAGCTTTCTGTCTGGAAGAAAGGAAAGAAGGTTTTGTACTTTACCACTCATGCGTTAGCAAGTTGAACTCTCCATAGAGCTGGCCCATTGTGATGGATTTGGGATTCAGTACAAAGTAGCGGACTGCTTCGTAATTCCCACCACTGGCTGCAGGCTGACCTTTCAGTGATGTCATTGCAGCTGCCAGGACTTCATAACTCTGCAAAAGCAGGACAGCCAGAGAGTTAACTTCCATGGCTCCAGAACAACAAAGCCACTTGCCCCTCACAACTGCATTCAAAAGGCAGTGAGAAAAGAGTCATAGTGAAGGGTAATATCATAGCAAGGAGATGCCTGGCTGAAATAAAAGCACAGAAATTAAGTACTCTACATGCAGGGGAGGAGGAAGTTAGATCTTCTGTACAAGAGGCCTGAAGCACCTCGAGAGGTCAAAGTATGTCTCAGCCTTAGAAATCTGCAGCAGAACTAATAAGCCTCAGTATAATCTCACAGCTCAAAAGAGTAATATACCAGTAATATACCTCCCCATGGCTATCAATTTTTACTAACAGGCAGCATCTTTGTGCCCTGACTTCTGTCTGAGAGAAGCTTTAAATGCCAGTGTGGGTCTTCTCTGAAACTTAACCCTCTGCATCACCAGGTAGGTGATGGTTTGCTGGGGCCAGCACAGTGTCTCACCCATACCTTTGTCTTCCCAGAACCCGTTGGTCCCACCAGCATCAGGCCGTGACGAACCACGGTGGTCTCGTACAGCTGGATGCACTTAGTCACAAAACCTGTACGGGAAGATGATGCAGAGTGGGTCTGGGAACACATCTCTTTCCTAGGGCAGCTTGCTGGACTCAAAGCCCAGGTCCAGAGGGAGCTTGTGGAGAGCCTTTTCCCTCACCATCAACATCCTTCAGATTTGCTTGGATGCAGGATTTGCGGATGGCTTCTTCCAGGATGCCATAATCAACAGGTGTTTCTCTGATATTTGGAAATAAATCTGAGACAATACCATTGAAGAGCTTGAGGTCATCCTGCAGGAATTTGGGTATGTTGGCATCCCTAATAGCTCGTAGGCAGATCAGCTCCTGCAAGGATTTAAGAACTCAGGATTTCAGAGATCTTTCCTCTCATATGAGGATGCAGAAAAGGCCCCATAAGTCTATGGCAGTGTGAAATACAAGCACATTTACCTCATCCATATCAGGATTCTCTCTTTTGAGATTGCCAGCTGTTGAAATGACAGTCTTCACAGCTCTCATCCCAAAGTCATAGTGGTCCTGAAAAAGGCACAGAGGAAATAATGTCATCAGATAGAGGAGCACCACCTAAAAAAGTACACTTATGCATGCACTCAGCAGGTGAGAAAATAAAAACAAGAGAGTTATGCCTTCAGAACAACTCATCCTTCATTCAAATCTTCTCTCAGGATCCTTCAAACAACTAATTAGTCCTCAGCTGTACAGTCTATGAATGAGGAAGATGAGAATAAGTGCATGATGAAAAATCCTAGATAGAATGAATAGCAGGCAGGGCTGTTTGGCTCCACTGTCCTGCCAGTGTAATCCTAAATATTCTTTAAAGTGAATCCAAGCCCAGCCACAGGAGCAGAAATGAGAATTAGAAAGAAGGAAGGAAGATGAAGAAAGGGTGTGGTGACCTTTTTGAGATATGCTGTCACAAGGTACCAAGAAAACCATCCAGGTACTTCATGCCTAGGCCGAGAAAGTCTCACATTTGAAAAATATTCATGGACATAAGGGCATCTACCTGGGAGCTGAGCTGTTCTGACAATAGTTTGAATGTTGTGGTGATCTTCTTTGCAAGGACTTTGGCTTCATTAAACCCAAAGGAGTAGAGTGAGATCTCAGCAATCATGGAGTAATCTGGGACCATCATAGCCACAGGACGAAAGAGAGCCTGGAACATGCACATCCAACACAATGTCAAAACACTCTCGTTCCTTGCTTTTTTCCCAGCAAACTGAAAAGGCTGAGTATCCATCCCAGACTGTTTGGAGGACACAACATGAGTGTGCCTGGCAGCTGTCACTGTAGCATCCCTGCAGACTGCAATCTGAACGGTGCTATCTCCTTACTCAAGTGTTTCAAATCTCAAAGTGATCCTAGAGACTTTCCAAAAGCGTCACACCCCAACTCTTGTCATGGACACACTGCTGGGTCCAGGCAGCACCCAGAACCTGTATTGCCCCTCTTCTTTCTGTCTGTGCAGCCTGCCCTCCTCACCTTCAGGTTATCGGGCAGTTCAGTGCGCCCAGCATACCCTGGGTTCATTGTGATGAAGACTGCACAGGATGGGACCAGTGGGATCTCTGTGCCTTCAAATATGAAGGTTTCCACCTGGAAAATTGAAAATATGATCATCCTGGAAGAACAGAGCCTGACCTGCAAACTAAATAATGTAGCAGAATCTTCCAAGAGGAGAACAATGGCTTTTAGTTGTTAAATTATAAAGCAGAAACACATACAGCTGCCCACAACTGTAGTGACTCAATCTGGTCCCACTGCAGGAACCCAGTATTAACAGCAATATTTTTCCCTGTACAAAAAACTGGGCTCATGGAAGATTTACTGATAGGTTAATTTTTTTTTTTTACTCTTGAACAGACTTCTATCCCTCCAGCTGTAAACAAACGTCTTTCCATTTATTTTGCACTAGAGATCAGACCTGAATTAATTCATGGCAAAGAGAAACCTAAATCCTTTTTAAAGCTGTGTAGGTAGTAATTTCAGATGGGGGATAAAGTAATGCAGAAGAATTTACGCAGAGCAAGTTTCTAATTCCAAGCCAAAGTCAAGGAGATTCAGGTCTTAACCCTTCTGGGCCTCCAGAGAACAAAGCAGAGGCTGGCTGCTAGACTGGCTGACAGCTGAATCTCCATTAAAGCCAACAATTCACAACTATTCACTTTAAAATGCAACTCTGTGTGTGCACGAATATGCATTTTTCTGCAGATGCTGGGTTTTCTGAATCCACCAAAGCTTGGTTAACACATTTAGACAAATTTGGTGCTGAGCAACTCACGGCAGAACACTGGCTGCCTTTATCACAGCTCCAATTTTTATCAGCTCAGTGGATCTGTATCAGAGTGTCTCCCACACCAAAGTCTGCTTGCACTACAGCTCAAGCGGAGAGGTACTTCAGCCTGTAAGAGTGTGGGCAACTCTGGCAGCACAGACTAGTGTGAAGTTAAAAATTCCCCCGAGGATGTTGACTGTGTAATGGACTGATATGATGTGCCATAGTTAGGACATCGTTCAAACCTCTCCTCAAGGATGTCTGTTCAAGTTGCCCCTGAGCAGTGAAGCTTGTCCTCCATGACGGAGTGTGCAGAGACAAGGACTTGCCTGCACTAGCTCAAGTGGAGATTTTTTTGTCTGCCTTTGCATCCACATGTTTCTTACATACCCTCTGCTGCTGTGCTTTCTGGATGGTTGTGATCTGCTGGGCCACCACAGACAGCACTTCGATATCGATGCGGTTGAACTCATCGAAGCAAGCCCAGGCACCAGAGCTGGGCAAGAGGAAGGAACAATGAAGGGAGTCAGGAACACCACACAGGAGCAAACTTGCAGTCAAAAGTTCAGCTGGATCTAGAAATTATATATCCACATACTGGGTAGGCATAACAGAGACTAGAAGTGAATACAAAAGGGCCCTGACGTCCCATGGCAAACAGTGACACAGCCACAGTGTCCTGGTTCAGTGGACACCCTGACTGTGCATCCCAAGCCATGTGAGGAGTGACCATGGCAGTATCCAATCCTAGAGCTTGGGACAGATTCTGCATGTTATAGATTTGAGCTTTAAAGAGGTGTCATGTTGAATTCCTGGTTTGTACCTGAGCTGTAAGTGTAGCAGATACAGTTTAGGTAACTCTTAAGTCCATTTTTCAGAGTTTGGAAAACTGTGTATAAAGCTGGAAGCATGCATATGAGGAAGGTGATCTTCCCACAAGGCATGGCTTAACAAAGAAGTTAAATTACTTACAAAGAAAACATCTCAGAAAAGAATATCAGCTTTTGTTGGAGTAACTAATTCAGATTCACCAGTGTGCAACAGACTAATTGGACCAGCTCTGTTTGAAATGTAGAGAAGAGAGAAGCCTCTCTGAGAGGATCCCTCAGGGCTTAGAGCAGTCTCTCTTGGCTGCTCAATTTTGAATACTCTCAGCAGATTCTCTTCTTAAGATTAAGCAGCTTGTGGGCTGAATCTCAGTCCAACATGTATGATATTAAAATAAAGGCCAAAGCTGCAAACATTTGCACAGGTGGATTAGTGCATTGTGGATTAGCACAAAGCATTTTAATTTTGCCTTAAATGAACAAAGATCTCCTTTTATCACTCTTTTTTTAATTGGATCAACTGTCCCTCCTTTCTGGCTGGAAATTCATAACCTTGCTCATTCTGGAACTCAGTGACCCCCTTGCTAGGGCTTTGCTTGTTCTTTTGGGCTGCTGTGAAAAATACCCACCAATTCCCAGTAGCACCCCTCTAATCCTACCCACTCCTCAATAATGACACTCAGCATTTCACTGTACCTGGCTAGTCCCTTAAAAAACTTGCCCATGGCCATAAAGTCGAGTTGGTCAGAGCAGTTGAACACTACGGTTTGGATTGCCAGTGCTTTGCCCAGGTCTTTTGTTGTTTCTGTTTTGCCTGTTCCTGCTGGTCCTGCAGGTGCTCCTCCAAATTTCAGGTGCAGAGCTCCTGTAAGTGTCAGATAACACCTACAACAAAGAAGAGACCAAATGATGAAAAAAGGCATTTGTACTACTGATTTCAGCAAGGAGACATATGATCTATCCAGCTGGAGACAAGGAGGAATCCATCATTCATTATTCTACAAAACTGCTTAGATATGCAGCATTCTGCAAAGGAGTTAGAGCTATGTGGCCTTGATTAGTATTCATGGGGGCCTGCATGGATAAACCCTTCTGCCACTGGCTACAAATTCATTCTCTGGAAAAAGGACAGTTACAAAAGGGTAAAACTATTATTTCTGCTGCATATTCTAGAGTACTAGCTGCTACCTTCTGGTTTCTAGAAGAGCTCCTCAGCTATCAGGTGGGCATTTTATATGAGTCAGAGCACTACATTAAGAATTAGGAGAGTGAAAGCAATCAGTCAGAGCACTGATCACCAGGAATACAGTAGCAACCAATGCCAGGGTGCTCCTGTGCACTCGTCTCAGGTAGTCCTTTACTGTACAAATGGATTCTATTTACATACATTAAGCTGTAAGACCTGCACGGTCAGATCCTTGGTTTAATCCTGTTCATCCAGAAGAAAAAAAATAAAGAAAAGAGAAAAAAGGTGCCTTTATTAGCCAGAAAACAATGTCTTTACCTGTCAGTGAGGGGTGTGATAACCAGACGGCCAGTGTTCCCCAGATACTCATAGCCATAGATAAACTCAGCATTGACTGCTCTGATGTACAGGTCTCCCCTCGTCCAGTAGTATCTAATGATGAGTGAACATGACATCAGAAAGATAAACACTGCCTGGCAGACAAAAACAGCAGCTCACGAGATTACAGCCTGCAGGTTTGGAGACCTGAATATTAAGGGATTTCCCTCTCAAGAGCAGAAAGGATAAGGTAACACAGCAGGGTGGACAGGAGTTCTCACAGGACCTGCGATCAAGCATTGTACCTCTTGGGAAGGAACACGGCCTTTCACAGTGAAACATAACGGTACAGGTTAGTTTATGTTGCCAAAGAGAATGCCATCAAAACTAGTCTGTCTCAAACTCCTGTTTCCCTTTGTCATGGACACAGCTGATGGGTCAGGAGAATGGAGACTGGCCAGGGAGGCCAGGTGAGGTTCAACAGCTGTGCTCTCTAACCTGAGCTGGGAGATCCACTCAAAATCGTTCATGCTCGTTACATTCTCCTCAACCAGCTTTGCTGCAACATCCTTGGCATGGACTTCGATCACAATAAGAGCTGACAACACTGCTCGCTGCATCTTGGACAGTCTCCCACGGACCAGGGCCACCAAATCTCCCAGCTGGGGAAGGGAAGGGAAGGAAAGTACCTGGAAACAATCCATTCTGTACCAACACAATGCAATCAGACTCAGGGCATGCTAAGTCTCAGATCATAGGCTGTGCTCAGGCAACTTCTGCCTCTTCTCTTGTCAGAAGCACAAATGATGGCTCAGAAACCAAATCCTACTCATGACTGGCTCGGAGCCGAGTTTTGCTGACACCATTACTATGTTCAGGTGAAAAAAAAGAGTTAGAGCCACCATGAAGTCCAGAGCTATTAACTGTCAGGTATTAGGTGTGATTAGATGCACAGAACTGATATGAAGCATGCAGTTTCTTCCACTGTCCATCACTTCAGTTCTTCACCTTTGGCTTCTTGGGTAACCCTGGAAAAGTTATCTTTCACTTTGTTATAATGTTCAGGTGGTGATCATATTATCAATCCTGTATATTATTTGAGGTTTGTTATGGCAAATATCCTAATGATTAAGAAGATAACCTAGTTTTTCACCTGTTTGGAACAGTGCTACACAAAAATGTGTCTCTGTTTCCCCATCAGTATTGTCCTGGCTGTATTTATAACTTGTCTGAGGTCTGATGATTGAAAAGTCTCCATCTGGCAAAATCTCACCCTTCCATTCATTTTCATACCTGAGCACTCAGCTGCGGGTAAAGCCTGCTGGACAAATCTCCAGCTTCCAGAGCTTCAGACACTTCCTTTGTCCAGAAAATCTGGCAGCCAGCAATGACCACTTGGCCAGGCCATTGCAAGACCCATGTTGTACGTGGAGTCTTAAAATAGAGAAAAAAAGGTGTGAGAAAGGGGGGGAAAAGGCGGCGATACATTTATTTATTTATTTATTTATATGTCCTCTTGCTCTGAAATGCAGGATTAACAAATAAGCACTGAATTCGCACGTAAGAGGCCTTCCTTTTTTAACCCCTCCAGTTGCTGTGAAGAAGTCTTCAGGCACAGGCTCTCTGGCCACTGGGTACAGCAGGTACCTGCTCTCCACTATGCCATCTGCAGTAACCAGATACATGTAGCCAGCAGCAGGTGAAGAGCAGGAATCTGTGAGACCCAAAAGAGTGTTTCCCCTCCTCTGGCCTGTTCTAACTTTCCTACTTTCAAATTTTCAGTCTGAATAAAAAAAAAAAAGTAATAGAAATATCCGAGGCCTCTTTATTTTTCAGCCTTTCTCCCTCCCTAGACTAGAAATTTCAATTTTACATCAGCATAGCTTTTATACAGAAACCAGAACTAAGATGCATCCCCTATGCACTGACTGAAACAAACAGTTCATGTGCCTTGATTACTTTTACCAGCCCCTAGCACACTGCGTGAGACATGAGAGCTGAAGCAGAAGATCCTTACAAAGAGGAAGTAGTCTGGAGAGATGAACAGATATGGATTCATACAGGGTTGTTCTATGCTGTAGGAAAGCTGTGAGGGAGTGTGAAGGGTTTGCATTCTGCTGGACCATTAGCTTCTTGCTCAGATGCCCATTCTGCACTCACAGGCACACAACTGGATTAAAGGCTGTATTTTGAAAGTGGAATAGAATAGAATATTCTAGTAGAATACATCCCAAGTTCATCAGCCCCATCTCTGGTGACCTCTATGGCAAGCCTGGAACCAACACATCAGAGACCTGCCAGTCTGTGATAAAACTCTTACCTCTGGATAAGCACCAATTGATTTTTCTATGCTGTCCCGAACACTGGCCTTCATGGATTTCTCCACTTCCAGCAGCCAGTCCTCCACATTCTCACTGGGATAGATGGGAGTGAACAGCTTCACCTCTTCTCCTTCACCAGAGTACATGTGCGTGATCTGTAGGTCTTCCTGGAACATCAGCTAATGAAAGAAGCACAACAGGAGACGTGAGTGGAGGATTTCCTTTCTATCCCTGCCTTCCTGCCCCTGGGGGACAGCCAGCCTATACCAGTGTTTGCTCATTATAGTCCTGGTGCCAAACTTGGTTGCCTGTAGTGATAATAAAGTGTGCAACAGATGTGCAAAATGACCTCTCCAAATAATGGAAAATGATTGTATGAAAACAAGAGATTCACATCGCTGGTGTGACTTGAGTGAAGCAAATCAAATTATAGCTAGGATGAACATTTCTCATTGCCTGTCTAGGATTCAGACCCTTGACTCCCGCTCAATTCTGTAGATTCAAATAATTTCCCTTGATGTCACAGTGCCTGGCTTTAAGAGTAAAATTTTAACAGCTTCCCCGGTGCCCCAGCATATCACTGAAAGTCCCCTTATTTATTCCAATGGGTTTGCACCAGGTTTCCAGTTCAATTTCCTTTCTATTTTTCCAAACTAATGACTAGGAGATTGGTTTTACTGTCTGAGTATTGTGGTGGTTTGAGCTCTGACTAGCTATGAAGTCTGAAGTCTATTAGGAATAACAAAGAGGAAAAATAGCCAGGTTAACTCCAGCTTCTAAGTAGGGATGAAGGCAGAAACTTAATTCAACTCAGGCTTGTTCAGTCCTTGTCCCTTCTGGGGCTGTCAGCAGGAGTGGGATTCCATCCTAACCAGGCGTCTGCAAGTAGACCACTAAGTCAGAGCTCTTTCTCTTGGCCTTCATGGTGGGATGGAAACACATCTCCAGAGGGAGCGACCTCTCCTCCTAGGTTGGATATCTAAGTGAATTTCTCTAAGTCACCCTTTGCAGATGCCTATTTCCCCCCCACTGTCTGAAGGGCAACTAAGGGTACCCAGTTCATGGGCAGATGCCTGGCTTTGAGATGTCTAAAGTGAGGTTGCTGGAATCCCACTTCAGGACAGGCAGCACCTTGCAATGCCTGCATATAGTTACAGGTTCCCAGGAGATACATTTCCATACAGCAGAATGTGAACATTCCTCCAGACCTCAGAATGCCTCCAAGTTCCCATGACACAGCTTTCCAAAGGTGGGCCAAGCCACTCGTGTCCTTGCTTTGCCTACCCGTGCAATGTTCTCAAAGCACTTGTGGAGGTGAGGTTGTACAGCAGTGGGGTCTTTCGTCTGAGACAGGATTTCCAGCAGCTCATCATCTGAAAGGAAGTAGAACCTACAAACACAGAGAGAGGCATGAGGAGAGGCTCTGTTTACTGCAGCAGCAAGGGCTAAGTTCTGGCATGATGGGGAACAAGCCTTTTGCTAAAGACACTGTTTCTGACTGCTCACTGATCTCTTTGTATTTGTGTAGATGAGCAGCCAGCATCCAGCCATCTCCCTTTCTGCAGAGATAGACTTCTCCTTCTCCAGAAGTCAGTTACTTCACAACAAAGAGGGTTTAAATGAGTATCAATAAATAGAAGTCTTCCTTCAGGAATAAGAGACAAAGTTACTTGGAGGTTTTCATTTTACCCCACCTTTTCTATACAAATCCTGAGGCACAGATATGCAATGATGCTACCAAAATGCCCTTAACTCACCACATTTCTGTGTGTCTGTTTTCTCCCCATCAGATGGCAGCATTGAAAGGCACAGCTTTGCTTATGTTTGCAGGCCATGAATAAATCCTAAGCTTAGATGGTTTTGCTCTTTCTTGGCAGAATGAACTGCAGTGAGCCTCTCCTTTCATATCTTCTGAACCAGGGAGTGTGATCTAGCCCAGTGAAATTTGGGGTTACCTGGGAAAGGCGGCTCTCTTTGTCTCCAGATATTCACTCAGCCCTTTCTGCACAAGTTCAAGCAGTTTATTACAATTTTGCAGCTTCTCCAGTAGCTCTGGATCAGGGCATAAAGAAATCACCTAAAACAGAATGTGTAATACAGAGGAAGCATTAGTATTCTGAGCATGTGGGAGATAAGGCAATGGAGATAATTGGGTTGCCCAGTGATGTTACTGATAGGATTCAAATGACTCATTCGCAGGAATTCTCAGGGATCTGGAGAGGTGTAAGCTTTGTGGGCAAAGAGGGTAAACAGCCCTTATGGAGACAAGCACATTTCTGGGTTCCCTGAAATACCAACATTTGTAATACGGAATACAAGTGGTGAAGGAGTCCTGGCAAGTGGAGACTGGAGAACAGAGGAGAGCAGAGCACTGCTACCAGGACACAAAAATAGGCAAAAACAACGGTTCTAAAAAACTCAGAGAGTCAGTCTTGAGAAGGAATTGAAGGAGTTACCTTATGGATTACAACCAACATAGGAGGCAGGGAGTCTGTGTGTTGAAGAGGAGGAATCTGGTGGGGTGGAAGGCACTACAGGGAATGACTCTGCTCTTTCAGACACCAGAACAAAAGGCCAAGTTCCAAGAGAAGAAACCCAGCACAATGCCCTGGGCAAGGCTACATGGTTAATACAGTGCTGCTCATGTCCACACCATTATGAAAACAACGACTCAAAGACACAGTCCTCGTGTGAGCACAGCTCCAAGGTGTTTGAGATACCTGCACCGGTTTTCATCAAGGCACATACCTCAGGGTTTGCATTAGCATTCTTCATGACACGCCTCCAATCCTTATCCATGGTGTTGTAGCGCTGGCTTTCCACTGGGAGCTGTCTTTTGATGTCCTCTGATCTAAAGATTGGCTCCAAGTAGAGCCAAGAGCGCTGACAGTTCAGCCACTCCTCTAGGACATCCTAGTGGGAAGCAAGAAAAGCATATCAGGACACTATGCTATGAACCTGTTCAAGAAAACCATTCACTGTGCACTAGCATGGATTTAAAAAAACAAGGAAGAAAAAAAAAAAGAGGTGATGCTGCACTTAGACCTTCCACACTTCTAAAATCTACCTACAGGGTCAGGAGCTGGAATTTCCTTTCCAAATAATTAACAACTTCCTAGCACTCCCCTTTCCAAAAGTTTTGGAACTTTCCTCCTGCTGCACTGCTATTTTGCTGTCAGAGTCCTGCTGGGTGCTCCTGGTTTGATGAGCAAGTGCTGGCACAGTCTGCCAGATCCTGCTTAAACAGCAGTCTTCCATGTGCTTTCCTACACTGAGATGTGAATGATTAGCGTGGATTTCACATGGTCTGTAAGAATCTGTGAGGTCCACTTAGTACAGTATGATTAGAGAGACCAGTAACACTATTCACAGCAATGGGCGAGTTCTGGGCCCACCAAAACGTGTCACAATAGGCAGTAAAGGGGCTGCATTTCTTTCCTAGAGTCTGAGGGCTTTCACAGGCCCCATTCTTCCCTAAAGATTGATACTCTCTTGATAATTGTCCTTCCAGTTCCCTAGCAGCAACTGTGCGGTGTCCACGTTCAAGCATGGCAGCCCAGCCCAGCTGCCTGCCTTCACCACACGTGTGTGGGTAAAAACCAGTACCTGTGTCATCTTCAGCTTGCTTTCCCACAAGTTCATCCTTTCCTCAAAAGGTTTCTTGAAGGGTGAGAAAGACATGCTCTGAACCAGGACAATATGATCATCTAGGAGCTGAGAAATGTCATCGGTGCTTTTCAGAATGTAGGTATTTGTGTCTTTGTAAAGCACCACAATGAACGCAACAGATTTCCATTCATTCTCTATCTTGTTGAGTGCCTGGAACAGAGGGACAAACAATTTAATTTTCAGCTACAAGCTGTGCAAATGGTTATCCCAGCTTCCACAACTCTCTTAATGCCATTCTCCAGAAAATGACAGATTTCGCTCTTGGATTCTACTGGAAACTGCAGCTGTGTATTTTATGCATGACACAGTCAGCAACAGCACATTTCCTCTGCATTGCCCACAGGTTCAACACCTCAACACCAGTGCTGAAATGAACACCTTCAGGGAAAAAAATGGCAATTTCACCTCCAGGCCTGTTTATGCTCTAGATGCACAGAGGGTGCCAGCAAAGGGCTTATTAATGACTATGATTAATGACAGCTTTGTCAAAGGGGAACTATCCATTGGGAACTCGCCTGAGATTTCAGAGAACAAGGGCTGCCAGAAGGTCAATACCATCTTAGATCACATCTGAACTGATGAACTGAAGCTGAAAGACCATCTAACCTATGAATCTCCAGAGCTAGAAAGTTCTCCCTGCACGTTTACTGGTCTAAAGGATTTGCCATCTCCTGTCTCCAGTCATAGCTAATCCCCCTGACAACATTCGAATGGCAGAGTGCAGACAATCAATTTATTTTAACTTAACCAGTCACTAATCCCATAGTGAGGAGTGAGACCCAAGCAGTGGAACAACATAACCATAAGGCAGGGCTGTTAATGACACAAGTGAAATTCTGCACAAGATAGAATAAGTTCTTCTAGGGTGTCAACCCAGTTGTGTGGCCATTGCTCCTTTCTGTAAGGACAGCAACTTTTTCACTTGTGCTGCAGAATGTGTCTAATGCTCTGGGACAACAGGAACATCACCCAAGGCAATGACTGCCTGCTCAACAGAAACTCATTTGAGAAGCAAGCAGAGACACAGCAGGTCCACTCTGCTCACACTTTCGATGGCGTATTCCTTGCTGGCTGTCTCAGCTACTTTGAGAATACTCTCCATGTGGTCCTGCAGGTTCAATTCCAAGCAGCGACCAAATGTCATGCTGGGCTCCAGCTCGATATCGGCCTTAATCTGGTTCGACAGCATCTCCCAGTGCCGGCTCCTCATCCCGGGATTGCGCAGCCCTTGAATTAAGGGCACGTATTGTTTGAAATCGTCCATCTTGTCTCGGAAGTCCATGGCGACACTCTGGCAGTCTTTCAGGGAGAAAAACAGAACAACATCAGCAACAACAGTGTGTGAGGAAGTTGCCTTAAGGAACTTCCAGATGTTGTCTAAAGCCTGATGTGCATGTAGTCACATGGTATGGGGTAGGTAAGCAGCAGGAGAGAGCACTAGGAAATGCAGGTTGAAGTAAGGAGGATATGAAGGCTCTCTCTATATGGCCACTAAGCCAGGATTCAAGCCCGCTCCCAGAAGCAGATCTGCCTATTATCAAAAGCCTGTTACAGGCAAGCCCATGCTAAGCAGAAGTGTGCCTTAGGCTAGAGCTCACCAGAAAAAGAGAAGCAGACAAATTTAACTCCTTGATATGGACTGAAGCATGATCACCTGCCAGTAAATATTTTAGAAGTTCCAGTCATCATTTCAAAATATTCACTTCTTAACAAGACGGCGTTTTAAGTTATCTCACACCACAGCTCAGGTCATCCTCAATAGAAGATGGACACTAAGGAGCTAGAAGCAGGCTGGGATTCCAGCCAGCTCTGGAAATGGAAAGTGTGCAGGACAGGCCCTGCCAGCCTATGGCCACGCTAGAGACAAATGTATTTCTGCCTCATAGGAAGGACAAAGTGAGGGAAAGGGTTTTTCTCTCTCGGGGCATCCTAGAAAGTCTCTACACTATTCACATCCTGCCCTTTTTTCAGCTTCCGCTACTGCAAGTAAAACAATGGGCAGGTGAAGAACATGGGACTTGCTTCCTTTCCAAAATCTGGCTACAGCACGTGCCTCCTTATATTGCACCCTGCATGGCTGCACTGCGTGCTCACAGAAAGGATGTGACCACCTCACGCTCCCTGCTGGGGATATGCAAACGCAAATCAGACTCAAGGACAAAACAAATATATTACCAGGTACCAGAGAATATTGCAATGAACATAAGCAGGTATTCTTAGTATTTCTGTTTATCATAATGATTCATAGTTACTCATGCATCCACTCATCACCTCCTCCATTGGGGCTGATTCATGGCATTGTTTAAGAGCAAGTTCAAGTTTAAAAGGATGAATCAAAAATCACCCACAGCAAAATATATTTCAAACTAAGCCATCTGGCAGGAGATTTTAGAATTAGCTCTAAAGAATGACCAACACATCTCTGAGAATCAGGGAATGGCAAGTTAAGCTACAACTGAAGTCTCAATTTCAGCTTTATTAGGAGAAATGGTCAAAAGACCTTCATGTGAATTGCAAGGGCTGAGTGCAATCATCTAAATTTCATACACATTCAGGCAAGAAGGAAAACTGTTATTATATTGCAGAGATCATTTCCAGATTTTGCAATTTCATTTTATTCATAAGAAAATCAAGACCTCTTCTGGCTTTCCATTAAATGCATTGGCCAATAAAGAAAATAAGATTGGCCAAGAAAACAGCACCTGCAAGACCCAGATTCAAGTCCCCTTGCTGCCTGACTTGCACGAGGGCTTAAACCCACATGTCTAGCCAGTGGGCTATGTAGTAACTCCCTGTGACTAGCCTGGATTATTGCAATACATACATACATATATATATATATGTATGAGTGAATACTAACTGCAGCATCAGAGGGTGGCTTTTATTTCAGTCCTGTCTTGGGAATTAGGCATAAAAGGGATTTGCAGCCTGGTAGTTTCCATGCCAAACTGGTACTTCAAGCATCTAACTAGTATCTAGATGTGAATCATCGTTTCAGGAAAAAAAAAAGTGGAAAATAACTTCGCTAGCATTTTCCCAGCTGTCTCTAATACACACGTGACATCCCCAACATCCCTGTTTGGAGCACTCTGTGACATGCCTCACATCAAAATGCTGATATGCACCAACTTCCTTTCCCCAGACTGTGCATCTACCTGGTGAATCCTTGAACTGCTTCACGCATCTCTGCATTGTCTTAACAGAGTCATTGACATTCTTTTCTAGCTCCTCTGCCTCAATTTTAAGGAGAGAATCATTCATCCAGCTCTCATTCCACTTTATCCAGTCTGACACTGTAGTCCAGAGATCATAGTATGGCTGGAATTCCTTAAGCATCTTGGACAGCCCACTGTACTTTAGAAAGAGATTAAAAACAACATAAGCAACAAGTGTATTCACCTCCAAATGACAGCTTACATGTCAAAAGGCCAAAAAAGCCCACCTCTTTTTTGAATAGGAAGCCAGTATTGAGAAAACATGTATTCCAAGAGGATACATCAGACTACCTTCTCCTGGGCCAACAATATGTATTCCATGGGAGAGCAACCAGCAGAGCTGGGCTTGACACGTTCAGGCCAAAATACATCCAGTGGAGCTGTGCCTGCACTGTGTGTGTGGCATGGAAAGCACTCTCTCCACTTGCCTCTACAAAGCTCTCCTGCAGAATGAGGAGATTTTGATGGACAGGCCACACAATCAGTGTGACAATCAGTGAAAGCACACACCACACATCACATCAAAACTTGGCTCCTTACAGGGAAGGAGAAGTAACCACAGACTGAAGGGTAGGAAAGGATCATCATGTGAACTTCACTTCTGGTCTGCAGCCAGACTGGGCTGGATGTGGATGACAATGACTCACGGGCAGCTGAGCAGCTACAAGCAAAATGAGTGTTTGCAACTATATAAACTGTTGCCTTGGGAGAACACCACGCTCCAAGCCCAGCCAGCTGCCAGCACCCACTATGTAACCACTCATTCACACCTATAGACCTGCAGCAACAGCCTTAGAGAAATGGATGCATCCTAACTGCTGCTTCAAAACCTTCCTCAACCAATTCCTCCTCATGAACATCCCTCAGATCTCACTGTGGGCACCCAAAGCCTCTCAGAGAAGTGGAAATATCAGACCCTGAACAGCCTTCCACATTCACCTGGGATCAGCTCCTCTGCAGCCCAGTGGAGCAATGAAGCATTGCAGTCATTCTACAGGACTGAGGAGCAGCTCCCCAGTTAAACCAAAACAGCATGAAGGATTCCTTCCTGAGGAACTATGTCTCATTATTTGCTCTACCTCCCACCTAGAAATCCCTACGAACACCACAGTCCTGTGGGTACAAGACCTGACACTTACATCGGTAACTTTCATGCCGAAGAGTCTTTCCCTGTTGTTGTAGAGAACTGCCATTTCCTGAAGCTCCTTCAGCTTCTTCCGGACACCCCTTGCATCGTCAGCCAGCTCATGGGCTTGGTTAACGTCTGACTGGACGGAAAATCCACCTACAGTCAGCTGGAAGAGAAAAGGCAGGCATAAGTTGGGACTCCGAAGCTGAGTGCTGCTTCTAGGATGCTTCTAGTGCAGCTTCTTTGTTGCGTGTTCTTTGTTACATTCAAAGGCAAGATGTTTATGCTCACGATTTCACCTCCCCCAAACCAATTCCACCTCTGTTAAGACCATGATGAAAGTGGTGAGGAGAAGCAATAACCACTGGTCAGGTGGAGGAAGCTGCAAATGTGATGACCAGCTGCTTGTCTTCTTTGTGACAATAGTTAATCCCCAAGGAATAGGAACAATATGTCTGAGCCCAAATTTGATGCCGCATTTATACTGTTATTTGTTACAGAGCCTGTAAAGTGCAAATGATAGCTCTACTAGTCACTCAGTTTATTTCCAAAAATTGTTTAACAACACATATCTAGAGCTTCTCTAATAAATTTTGTGTTTTGTTTTGGTGGCTTGGGTTTGTCTGTTTGGTTTGGATATGTTTTGGCATTTTGTGTGGGTTTGTTTTTTATTTGTTTGAGTTTTTTGATCCAGTGTTGCGGTATTATCATTTCGGGAACCTGTTTCCAAGATAATCTAGGTCAATGATTACACCTTTCTAAAATGGCTTTTTTCCCCGAATTTAAGAGTTTCTGAGGAAAAAATAAAAATCAGATTGTTTTAGCAGACACCAGATGTATCTCAGCTCCAAAACCCTGCAATTATTTCAGGGTCTTTTCCCACAAGATGAGTTCCATGGCTGAATGCTGTATCTTCCCCCTTGATGGCAGCGCATCATAGGAGATGCTCTGCAGGGAACTGAGTACACAAGAAAGAAAAAGGAGGTGCCCGTGTTGCCCGAGCACCAAGAATTGGAACACTGTATAAACACCTTCTCAATGAAAAATGAGTATTTCTCCACAGTATTGTCTTTCACACAAAAAGGAAGCTCTTAATCAAAAGCCAACAAAAAACCAAGGGAGGGTGTGCTAATATTTGGTCTAACAACACATTCACCTCAAAATTCATCTGAGCAAAATCTCATCTGAAAGTTTCCCACCTGGCTGACCATGAGAGCTTCAAGATCCCCTTCTATAAACAGTTCATTGTCAGGGGCTTAATACCTGCATTTCATCCATTTTGTCTTGAAATGCCTTCTGATCCAAAACCTGCATTTTGCGAAATCTTTCTTCATCCTCTATGTGCTGGAGCCGAATGGACTCTGAGTCCATAGACATTTTCACTGGCCAGTAACTGGCAGTCCACCTGCACTCACATGATACAAGAAAACAAACAGGAAAAAAAAATAGGAGAAAGAGACAAGCTTTTTGAGCATATGTTTGAAATGCTGAAAATAACAGAATGAGAAAGCCAAATCCCACCAAACAAGGAAGATTTACAACAACAGAAACACATGTGGTTTCAACAAAACATTTTTTTCCAGCTTGTCTTGTTGATATGCAGTCCTTGTGACTAGGCTATTCAGCTGGAGAGAGCTGGGGAGAAGTGGAGGGCCTTTTTAAAAGGAACAAATCCACTACGTTGCTGAAAAGCTAGGAGACAGCAAAATAACAGTTGGCATCCAGAGGGAATGTCTGTCTTTGAATGTATTTGCAAGGAGCTGAAAAAAATGGGGTCAGAGTCTCAGCTTATGGCTTTTCAGGGCTACTGAAAAAGCCAGTCTCCTGCTAAGCAGGGCAGTGAGGGGCCAGCGTAACCCAGATACAGGGAAGCCCTGGATTCTGCAGAGTGCCCTGGGGAGAGCGTTGCAGATCCAGGAAAGGCTGCACCAAGTGGCTGCTCATGCCAAGGCAGGTTTCTCAGTTCTTGCTCACCCATTACTGCCTCCATTTGGACCCTCAGCCTGTGTGCAATGCCAGCTACAAGGTTTGCATGTTACACTGGAGGTCACACCCCTCCCAGCACCTTCGGATGCAGCCATCTCCTACTGGTCCTGCCTGTGGCAGATCTGGGCAGCGGGAATACAGCCACGCCTGCTCCAATCTGGCTTGGAGTTGAGCTGCTTTCCTGCAACTTCTGTGGGGTTTTTGCACCTTGCACCCCATGTTTCTAGTTTCAGAAGCACTCTGCAGAGACTCACTCAGGTTGCAGACATACTGGACCAAGTACATGTCGTAAGAGAAGTGCTTCCTGGGCTGAGCAAGCTTTAGAAGCCTTGTAGCTGTGTTTGTGAGCTGACTCTGCTATTGGGGCACAGTCAGGCCACAATCTGAATACTAAAACTAAGAAAAGGCTGCTTGGAGAAGAACTGCAGTAATAACAAGGGTTCAAATTCTTTCCTAGCCTTAAGAAAACCCTGGGAATGTTTCTATCTTGGAAGTGTTCATTTAGTTTCAGACACAGACTAAACTGTGCACTTTGAGACCTTGCAAGCATCTCAAAAAACCCCCAAAAACCAAAAAAAACCCAAACCACCCAGAGAAAAAGGCCTTACTATGTTAAACAGGTTAATAGCTACCAGTTTGCCTTGCCCCAGGCCAGAAGGCATCATGAACTCACACTTCTTGTCTACAAACTTCATTTCAAGAATTCAGTGCTCATATAGCCTGAGAGACACTTAAAAGTTCTGCAGGAGCCCTTGATAGACACATGGCCCCTGAAGCACTGAGAATGGTAATTGCTGCAAAGAGTCCCCCTTTGACAGTGGGAGAAATGCCTTGTGCTCACTTGTCAGTGAAATCTTCTTCAGTAAGATTGTAAAGGAAGTCGTCCATGACCTTGTAATCTTCCATGACTTCCTCAATCAGTTGCTGCACAGGGTGAGAGAAAGAGACAAAAAGTGGACACCTTTAGACCATGCTGATTCCAAGTCTCTGGTGTACACCTCATTTTCATGAGGTGCCTTTGAAGAGCGTTAGTCACACAAGCTTAATGTGATGTGGGCTGCTTCTGTGCTGTGTGAACAGTGGGAATGGATTTACAGCCCCTTGTTCTGTGAATGATCATGCCATCATCATCCTCTGTTCTATGGGAATGAAAAGAAGTGTGACCTAGTGGATAAAGTGCTGGACAGAAATCAAGTGTTTTAGGTTATCCTCCAGGTTCCCTCATTGGCGTGGACAAGTCAGCTTACAGCTTGATGCCTTTGTTCCCCATTTGTTCAGCTAGGAAAAGACTTACACTTCAAATAACTTTGAAATAACTCGGTACTGAAATGTCCTATTAGAAAAAATATATTAGCAGCAATTTGAGCACTGGGTAACAGAAAGATTTTCTTGAAAACAGCATTCATTTTTAGAAGATAGCTATTCAGTACACAAATGCAGAATGGATCATGAAGGCAGCAAAATGCATACATAAGTATTTTAGGCAAGATTTTTAACTGCTATTTTGTTTTGCAAAGATATTTAAATTCGTGATATGTGTATTTAAAAATACAAATCTTAGGAATTATAAAAATACAAAGCCAGGAATCTCGTGGCATTGCACGCAAAGACATGCAAGTAAAAAAAAAACGGAGTTCTGCTTCTGAGACACCACATATTACATTGACAAATTTTCTCCTCGCTTCCCTTGATGTCCCTGTCCAAGGGAGAGCCTGCCCTACCTGCTGCACTGCCAGCTGCTCGGGCACTCCCTTCAGCCAGTCCCGCAGCTCGGTCAGCTCCTCGATGTTCTTTGGTTTCTCATGCATTTTGATGCTGACAGTTTCATATGCCTCAGAGATCTGCAGCAGGACACAGCAAAGACCATCAAAAAGCCACTAATTGCTAATAGGCAAACTGGAAAACCTGCCACAATCCACCCACTTCCCATTCTGAAGGTGGTCTATGTGATGAGTACACAGCCCTGTTCTGTTTTTTTCTTTTCACAGTCTTCTCCCATCCATCTCATTTGAGCTCAAACTGAATGAGACTGCCAAAAAAAGAGGAAGAGGAGCTGCAGGTATGTAGTGGAAATGATGATAATAACAGATTTAGACAACCAGCTGGCAGAGGCAATTGCCTATATTCCAGCTATCCTCACAGCAAGCAGAAGAACTTTCCAGTTGTCTACTAGACAGATCTTTTCAATCCACCAATGCATTTTTGTAAGATGGCAAGGTCTTGAAGAATTTTATCTCAAGAGCTACAGCTTTCAGGCATGCAATTTATTAAGTATATTTAATACTTGATTTGGTTGAGTTTGCGTATGTCCCCTATAATTTTAATTTTAAATAACCAACCCAGTGCAATCTTTAAAATACTCTCGTTAATGTGGCCTTTTGGCCATTTCACAAAAGCACAGCAACTTCAAAAGCAGAAGGACAAGACAAGACATAGACAGATAATCCACTGAACCAGGTAACTTACTTTCTGCACCTGTGAATGGAGGGTTTTAGCCAGCATGTCCAACATGGCAGTGGCAAGTGCTTTGTGCTTGTCAGACAGATCACGCCTAATATGTTCTACCCTGACTTGAAAGGGGCCAATGATAATAGAACTAGGTAGAAGGTGGTCCAGGGTCTCCTTTTCAGACAAGTACGTGCTTACTATCTTCATCACCTCCTCGGTAGGTGGAAATTGCTCTTGATACTCTCTGTAAATTAAAACACCAGCAAAAAAATGGCAGTGTAGACCTTAAGAATATTTGAGCATCCAGGCTGTTTGTGTCCACTCAAAGGATCAAGACATGAAATTAATAAGGCATACATTTACACAATAGGTGCGGAGTGGAATAAGAGCACAAAATATTTTAGCTGCAGAAAAGGAGTAGAAAAAAGAGATGAAAGAGGAAATATGGCAACAAGAGAGGGAGAGACAAAATAAAAACACTGATGTAAACAGGGCAAGATCAGGAGGCACTTCAGGGGAGGGTAGGCACTTTAGTGTGTTCTGGGGAGAGACAGGACTTCATCAGATGGGATTTGTAAACTGATTAAGCTGGAATAAGAAAAGAGAAAAGGGCTTCATTCCCACTGTTTGGAGAAAACATAAGACCTAAACAGAAGTCCATTAAAGTAACAGAGGCTAAAGGACAGAATAGGTTCAAGGAGTTTTGGCAGTGAAAACAATGAAGTTGAAACGAAAGAAAACATTACTTTCTACAGAATGCTACCAGCCTGAGCAGACACTATATGAAGGAGGTCAGAGGCAAGTACGCTAACTGGATTCTCAAACAGGATCAATCATTTTTAGGGCCATTAATATCTCCAATTACACTGACAAGCATGACAGGAATGTGACTGCTGTCAGAGACAGGAAGAAATTCCCAGTGCCACCACCAGTGTCCTCTAAAAGCATGGACTGTTGCCCATGACTGAAGGCAGCCTCTGACAGGGGCCTGATCTCACATCTGAGGCACATGGTCTCAGAACAGGCCCCATACTCACGCACATCCACACAACAGCTTCCACAAAGGCTCGTCATTGGGGTCACAGGGGTTTTGTCAGAAGCCACTTACTTTAGGAAGTACTTGATGTCATTGTTATTTATCTCTAGGAACTTCTCGTATTTCTTGCCGTAGGCTTCGAGAGGGATCCCAGTCTTCCGAATGGCAGAGCGCAGAGCCTCCCGTAGCTCCTCCACTTCTGGCTCTTGCAAACCCACTGATTCCAGCATGGGGGTGCCTGTGATATCCATGTTCTCCAACACATACTGGAAGAGGAAGGAGAGAGGGCTTTCAGGACTAACAGAGCTAACTGTGCCTCCTCAGAAGAGGGACAAGGCAATCCCTGGTAGCACCTTTGGGAACTCCTGCAGTCCACACTTCTACATCGTGTCAGGAATTGTTTTATCAGTTTTATGTGCCCCACTCTCCAAAGAATGAGGGAGACAGGGCTTTCACAGTAGGAGACAGAAGGATGCATATGCAGAAGAGACCTGCATCAAACTGACAGAATTGGAAACAGTGCTATTTCCTTTATGAGTCTGCTTTTACCAGCCACCATGCATTCAGGGCAACCAGAGTGTCCATGTCTCCAAAGGACCTGCAGCACCAAAGCAGAAATAACCACCAGACAAAAGAGCTATGAGGCTGGGGAGATTGACGAAATCCTGTCAGAACAGAACTACAGTAGCACAGTGCTGTGCCCAGATTAATTTAACTGAATTCCCACTTCTGCACCTCTGTCTCTCAGTACGAGCTCAGGGGTGCCTGTGCTGAGCTGCACACGTGCACAGCTGTATCACTGTTGATGCACAAGGGTTCACCTGCTCCAGCTGTGGGATAGTGTGAGTCGCCAGGATTCCGTTGTCGAACAGAGCAATGAGGGATGTCTCAAAGCTCTCCACAGAGGGGCTGAAGAGGATGCCACTGCTGTCTAGCTTAACGTTTGTTACAAAGAGTGGATTTCCTTGAGGCCTGTGGTGGGCAGAGATAAGAAAGAACAAGGATGCTTTTTGAGACAATGATACACAACTGTTGCTCTGGTGCTGATACTAAAACACCTCCTGGACAGGAAAGAAAAGCAGAGGATAAGACGACTGTCTCATGCAGATGAAGACATAAAACACTGTATTCTGAATTTACCAGTAAAGACATTGAGAACCCTTTTCTATGAAAGGTGAAGGAACCATCAATCACGACGTATCAGAATCCCCAGAAGTCATAACCTTATCTTGAGAACTGGAGCGGTTTTACAGAAAAACTGCAGCTGCTCTTCAAACTAGGCATTCAATATCTCCAATATACTCCTAAAATGCACCTTCTGGAAGTTATATTAGTATTTCCCAAGCTTGCATGTGACCAGCATGGCTCAGGATCAGCTGAAGTCACTGTCAAGACTTCCACTGAATTAAAGGTAAGAGGCCTCATGTAAGTGGCAGGGTTATTTTTTCGTTTCTTCTGGCTTTCCATTTCTAAATGTTCCTTCTTTAATACCACAAAAGGCAAAAATCCTTAAATAAATACCCGATGGAATAAAATTTTAGGCACTGTCATAACCTAAATTTGGTATTCTTTAGAGATCCCAGGCCAGATTCTGATTTTGAGGTTTCATCTAAGAATGGAATTAAGCAGCCATGCTCCTTGGTATTCTTCTTCCTGGCATCCAGAAAAAATCTAGCAGTAACAATTTGCTCCCCCAAGAATGCTGGAGGTAGCTGGTCTTTAGACCTGTACATCAAAACAGCAGACCTTGGTTCTGATGGGCTGCAGCTGGAAAGCTGTACTAACAGAGCAGCCAGCTCTGTGTCCTTCTTCCATACTCCAGTGAACGTGTCAGGTGGAGGACTACGGAAAACAGCTCAGCTTAAAGCCCCCATACAGAGGAAAGCTTGCTTGCAGGACAGTAGTTAAAAAGACAACAGCACTATACTTTTCTGCTCTTTCCACCCCTTATTTTTCTTTCTTTCTTACATGTAGGGACTGTTGGTGATGTCATCTCCCCATTCCATGTCCTTTGAGCAAGTCATGACGCTCTGGCAAGCATCCAGCACAAACTGGGTGAAGCTGATGAGGGATCTCTGGACCAGGTACCGCAGAGAGTCCTGAAGCATGAACCTGATGCGCTCCATCAGCTTACGCAGCTTGGACCTCTGGTAGGCACCCCACTCACTCTGCTCCAGGTCGAACCGTTTGCCTGCATCACTAAGGCTGCTCTTAATCGCAGTCTTTATGGTATCAATCCAAGTCTCCTCGAGAAATTCCTGAACCTAGGGCAAAGAAACAAGCAAGCTGAGTAATCCTCCGAGGGCTGATGGGAAAACAGTATGGCAAGGTGAGCTGCTAACTGGGGCTGCTGGACCTTTCTCTGCTGTGAAAGGAAACTCTTCTCTCAGAGCTGTGGTAGCTAAATGTAGCTCTCAACCCC
>VZTE01001503.1:1751360-1774797 GCA_013397775.1 Eulacestoma nigropectus
GTGGCATCTGAACCTGGTCATATATCTCGTTCACTGACAAAAGACAAAAGACAAAAAGAAAGCCTGATATTAAAAAGTGGGAGTGCTCTATTCTCTGTTTTATATACAGTGTTTCCTTTTTGTTCTCTTTTCTATAGAGCAGTATCCCTGGAGCTGCCTGTGTCAGGGTCCCTCACAAAAAGTTGTGTAGACAGTAAGATGAGCACGTAAAGGACAGAATGTTGTCTTCCCTTGACAAGTGAGAAGAAAGAGCAGAAGAAGCCAAGGGCAGCAGCAGTTTGCAGTATTTTAATTTATTAAAATACCACCAAGTGTCACTTCTGCTCCACAGGCAGCTTGCTGTTTGTGTGTAATAAAAGAACCTTAGTCACCGAGCGGATGACAACACTGCCTAGCTGAAACAGCATGGGACTGGGAAGGACCAGCACACTCCCTGCCACTGATTTAGTGTGCAACCCTGTGCAAGCTACTCTGTGTGGCCACATCCAGGGTGCAATGTGCTGCCCTCAATCAGAGGACATGAAGATCCTCTGGTGGGAACTACCACAGAGTTGCAAATTTTTGTCCTGCTCTGTCTGTTGGCTTTGCAAGCAGAGTAATTTAATTAAGTACATAAAGAACATAGAGTGTAGAAAAGCATTACCCCCATGAGTGTTTCGGGGGGAATCAAGGATCTTGTGCCTTGCAGCTGGATGGATGGGGAAATAAAGAAAAAGAAATAAAAGGAAAAAAAAAGAAACTTTTGAGTGCCAACCAGGACTCGTATCTGCAAATAAACCAGGTGGAGAAAAGAGGGGGCTGCAGCCCTATACGGCCACTTGTTTAACACATGACTTAAGAGCATGGTCAGCACTGGCTGATGCTAACCAGGGGACTGTGACTCTTTCCGCCCATTCTCCCCACACTCCAATAAATTTGACAGGCACATGCAAATTCCTCCCTGCCTCAAACATGATGTCTCCTTTGACAGCCCATCAGTTTCCAGAAAATCAACCTGCAGCTGCTGCATTTGTCTAATACACACTGACAGCACTGCTGGCTGCTCCATGTGGTCACCCTTCACCACTTCCTCTGCTCACCTGAGTGAAGGTCTCCGTCTGGATCTTTTCAAATTCCTCCAGAGTGACAGTTTTGGTTAAGGTTGTGTTAAACAGAGACATGACAGCTGCCTTGTTGCACTCATCTTGTACCTGTGCAAGGAGATGGATGACTTCTGGACTGGTCAGGAGTGAGAGAAAGTTGAATTCTCTCTGTTGTTTACCAAAAGGATAGTCTGGGATAGAGACGAGCCCTAGCACCAAAAAAAAAAAAAAAAAGGTAATTGCCTGCAACAGCCCTTCCAGCTTCTGTTTTTAGAGTACAGCTCCCTTTGGGAAGCACTCATGAAAAGGACTCTGCTCTGATGCACAGGCCTTATCATGTAGCAGCTTCAGCAGGGGCTGGATGAAACAGGGAGTCTCTGCTCTGCAGCAGAGACCTTCTACAGCCTCCCATTAGGGGCTGAGGTGCTGCCTTGGTGCCTGACCTTCCCAAGGCTTTGGCTCATGAAGTTTCCATGAGAAAGAACATTGGAACTGAAGAAACTTCCCACTGAGGCTTCAAGGCACAGCTGAGTTACCTCATCTATGAGAGGCCACTTGTGAACCCCGTCAAGGCCTTCCAGCCTCTGGAAGACTGAAGTGCACAAAATACACCTCCCCCCAAGTCTTTTACTGGGGCCATTTTCCTCCTGTTGGGGACTCTAAAGGAGCCTGAGCCCTCTTCCACACCTGAGGCATTTCCCAGCTGGGCACAGCAAAGGCAAGGTAGTCAGCTCCAGCACAGTGCTAAGCTAATCACACTGCCAAACATTTGGTGCCATTAAGGGTACGCTTGCAGAATTACTGCAGCTTAGCTGATGAGTTCTAATGTATTGTACTGAGGTAATATGAACATGCAAATATACCCTAAAAAAGAGGAGACCTACTCAAAAGTCTCCCATAATCTCCTGTTGCTGCCCCTCTAATCATTACCATGAACCTGAGAGTTCCTACAGCAAACCACAAATCCGATCAAAGACGAGGTAACAACACTGAATTCAAACTGCTTCACTGTGTCCCTTACCTTTCTCTGGTGTTTCCTTCTCCTCTTTGTCTGGCAGGGTGACATAAGAAAACATCTGGGGTTTGGAAGCGACGACTCTGTCAAAGCTAATCCTGTTCATGATGTGCTTATACTCTAATTTCACTTCTTTCTCCAGGCTGCTCATATAGTCTAACAAGCTGTTACAAGACACAGAAACACTGAGAACCCACGGTGTTTGAGCACAAGTATGTCTGTAGCTTTACTGCAAACTCCACCCCTCCCTCCCTCCTAAATTTGCTAACTCAGAAGCTCACCTACCACTGAACACATCAGGAGAGTTGTGCAGACAATGAAGCAGCCAGCAAAGGTATCAACTGGACTTTTAATGACAGAGGCAAGTGGGGATTGAGGACTAGGACTGTAGCCTTCTTAAGTCTTTCAGTTCAAAGCAACATCTCCACTGGGGAGAAACATTACAGAGGGAAGGAGAAATAACCACAAACTAAAGAAAATAGCTGGCAGTTCCAGAAAAGTTGGGTTATCCAAGCTGGCCTCCCATTTGCTTCCTGCTGAACACCTCTTGTTGTCCATTTCCTCAGCCAGAACACTCACGTAAGTGCTGAAACCCTGCTCCATTTGCCTTAGGAAATCATCATCCTTTACCTCAAGCAGGCAGAGCACTTTTCTTTATCCCTATATTTCCGCTCACAGAGACTAATTACTCCCCTACTCTCTAGTTCAGGCCGGCAGACCATGCAGCCCTTCACACCTTCCTATTTCTGAGCAAGGTAATTAGTCACGGCTGATTCCCAGCAACACCACCAATGGCCCATGATTCATCAGCCCAGGGACATTAAAATGCCTCCCCGATATGAACTGCATCACAAAGAGATACTTGATTATATCCAGGTGGAGATCTCCTGTTCTGTTTGCCTTCCCCTGTGCAGATCCTCTTTTGATTTGTTTTAGCAGCTGTTACTAGGTAGAAGAGTCACCAGCAGACAACAGCCAGGTCTCTGGAGACAATGGGTGGTCTGCAGATCAGTATAGCAATGACTGATCTGTTCCTCAAAAGCACAGGGAGACAGCAAGGTCAGCCATGCCATTTTTGTCAACCTTCTTGCTGTTGAAGGCCACTTAACTGCAGGTGTAAGCATGGCTTGGTGGGTCTGCATATGGAACCTACTTCATCTGGGAATACTGATAGACCACTCATCCTGCACACGTGTCCCTGGGCTGCCACCTGCCTGCTTCTGATGCCACTCTGGGCAGCTGGCTGCTGAAGATCTGCCTCCACTGACACTTGTTTTGTAGCCCTATGAAGTCCCACAATGTTTATGGACCGAAGGCTGAGCCCCCACAAATGTTCACAATGCTTTACCTCGTCTCATCCTTCAGTTTGGGAGTCTGCATAGCCAAGCGCCTCATCCTCTGCAGGCTTTTCTCATTGATGCTATCCACCCCCTCTGTGGCCATGCAGTCCACGTACAAGTGGTACATGAGCAGCCCCTGCGTCTTCTTGCGCACGCTGTCGGCAGCGGCCACGCGCTCCGCAAACACCTGGGGATCCTCGGCCAGGAACTGCAGGCAAACCCGTGGCACCCAGTACTGACACGGCAACAATGGAGCTCTTCCTGGGAAAGGGAAGTACACCTTACAAGAGTCTGGAGGGAAAACAAAACTCAGACTGGCTTGCAGTGCTGACAGCAGCTTTTCGATAGACAGGATAATTGGGCTGCGTGCAGGAGATCAAAATGAGGGACCAAAGATGAGGACAGCAAGAGATAAGGAGCATCTCCAAATCTTTCAAGAGAAGGGTACTTCATTTTAATCTGTCCACATTCCCTTCAAAATGGCATCAACCCAGAAAGACCAACATTTTACTTTTCTTGAAGACAGGAAGGATGGGAGATGGATTAAAAAGAAAGGTGTCTCCAAAGGGAAAACCTCAAATAGGGTGTCAAATTAAAGTGTGGAGTTTTCTTCCCTGGAGGTTTTTTCAGACAAGTTAAAAGTTAAAGTTGAGACACATCTGAAGAGTGGTAACAGTAAAGGGACTAAATGACTTCTTGGCGTCCTTCCCATCTCCAGCTAGGACAACCACGGGTAAATGAACTGGCTCTCAGACTATACGACAGGTCCCAAAAGACCTTATTTGAAACGCACCTTCTCGAGTTATTCCTCCATTGAGGATGGGTCTCCCTTCTTCATCACGCACCAGACCTTTCTTGTCCATTTTATGGACCAAGTAGAGCTCTGTCTCCTTGTCATAGTCCAGAACACCAACATCAATCCACTCGTAGATCAACTCCTGGCTTTTGGGGTCCTCTGAGAGAGCCAAGGATTAAAACAGGGTTAGTCCATTCTCCTGGAGGCTAGAGCAAATGGACTTTCCAGATCAGAGTGGTGATGCCACAGTCAAATCCATTTGCTCATTTGAATCTCAGTCAATCTCACATAGTTTCTGCTGTGACCAATTAAATAATGAACTTAGGTCTTACAGCTTAGACTTCTCAACTTTTTGCACACACCAGACAGATACATATCTATATTGATATCAATATGGATACAGGTCAGGACAGCATTGTGCTGCTGTCTGTTCAACCCGAGGAGTGATCAGGTGTGGTATTCCCCAAGACAGCTGCAAGGAGAACTCAGCCATCATGTGCTGGCTGCCCAAGGATAAACAGAGCTTATGTTTTATGCTTCAGTTTTGCAGACAGTCAAGCCTCTGGAGGCTGCTCCAGAGCTGCAGATGCCAGTTCCCATGCTTTAAAGCTACTGCAGATGTGTTAATATGAGCTGCAGCCACAGCTGGACATCAGTACCCCTGTACCTAGTAATGCCTTCTCATTGAGAAAGCTCCAAATAATGGGAAAACAATGTCCACATCACTTAATTTGGCCCAGGTTTACTAATTGTATGTTCACTGTAGTCTGAACTCATCTTCTGATCCTGCACTTGCAGTGAAATCCAGGCAGAACATACCATGTGCAAGTCACCTAACTCCATGAAGATAGCTATGCACCAACAAAGAGAAATGTCTGTGCTGATGGAAAGTCAAAATTCAAAACTGTCCAGGGCAGGACTGGCAGTCAGTGAGATCTCTGGTCTCTTGCTCTGACTGCCTGAGCCTGGTCAAAATGAGATAAGGCTTTTCTGCTATTCAGAGCTACACTCATCAGAATCTACATGTTTCCTACTGCTGAGACGGCCTGTAACTGTTAGTGTTGCCCTGCCTGAGCAGTAACTGATTCAAGTTTTACCATGTCCAAGTACATCATCTGTAGGTAAAAGTGCTTTTCCAGGCACTGGCTTTCTATCAGAAGATCCTGGCTCCAGTCCTAATGAGATCCACTCTTCTGGAGTTCGACAGTCATATTCATCATTGTCAAATACCTAAAAAGCAAGGACATGAGTGAAATTAAGCTTTACTTCAGAAACAAGAAAACACCCAATAAGAAATTTCATGAGAGGAAAACATTAGCATTCAGTTCCTAAATGGGCTACAAAATACAGAAACCAGTTCAAATGGAAAAGCTGTGCTGATCTTTGGTCAACAACTTTCTCCCAAACAGCAGTATCTGTACCTCCAGCCCTTTCCCAGGGAGAACAGACCAACACCTGGAGAGGTCTTCTGCAGCAATACTGCTGACTACTGCGTTCAGAAGGAAACATGAGACACCTTCCCTTTGGACACACAAAGGACAGTGAGGAGCACTCTCAAGGACTATTAGTTCAGATAGAAGTTGTGGGCACCCTGCAGAAGATCAGCATCTACAGCATCTTGTAGAGACCCTTCAGAGCCCGAGCCAGCTCCAAAGCATTTCCTTGTTTTGCTGCTTGCTGTGTCAATACTGGCTAAGTGTCCTGCCATCCTCAGAAACCTCCTGCGGTATAAGCAATGAGACGGATCACAAGTACCAAACATGCTCTCTTACCTTTAATGGGAGGTAGATGGGAAAGACAGAATCTTTTGTTTCCTCAATAGGTGGAATATTGTCAGGGTCATAGTGCCTTGGCATCAGCTGATTGGAGTCTATCCCCTTGCTGGCTAAGAGCTCAGCAATATCAAAGGTGAGATACAGCCGTCTCCTCCTGGTTTAAATCAGAAGAGGAAATAACCACTTAATGTGCCTATAAGCATTCCCATGCCTACAACTCCACTTTTTTACTGTACACCCCTATCAGTAAAAACATTTTCAGTACACATTGCACCCATGTCTATTTCTTCATTTATAGCACAAAATAATTCAGTGGAAGTGACCTAGAATGATCAGTTACTCCAATCTATAAATTATATACATGTACTACTGTACTAAAATATTACGCCCATTATAAAGCATACACAAAACCAGAAATTGAAAAAAGAATGACAAGAAGATGACATAAACATAATTTTAAAACAATATTTTCTTCCCGCATCCCAGTGAATTGTCTTTCGCATCCTCTGCAATGCATGCACGCCCCACTTTGGAGAACATTGCCTTACAGGATAAAGTTTTCTTAAGGATTTTTGACAGGTAATGTCCTGAAAGCAAAAATCAACACCCTAATCTGCTGTGTCCATTCCACAGTGATGCCTCTAGCCATTTTCTGGTTACTTACCTCTCTTCTTCAACTTTCCGAGGGTTTTGCCCCGGAATCCGTTTGAAAGGCATCTGTACTTTGGGCTTAAATGATTGTACAGGGAAATCTGACTCAGTGAGGGCCTCAGTGGATGGTCCAACCATTTGCTGATCCAGGAGACTTCTGAAGTTCCCAGGCATCTTCAATTTTGTGACTAAGAGACAAAGAGAAACACATGTCTGGAACCACCAGGCATCGCTTTGCTTTACATTCACACACAAAGGAGGACTCTGCTGTCTACTGGGTTGTCTGCAGAAGTCACTTCACTAGATTCGTAAGAGAAATCAAGCAGACATCAAATTAGAAACAGAAAGAAAGACGTTTTTTCCCTGCTACAATATGTGATTGTGGTTTTCCAGTATCAAAATGATGGCATACAAGAAACCTCCACTGAGAATTACTGTCAGGCAGATTTTTAGGGGGCAGGGCACTGACCTGGCTCTAAGGAGCTCTGTTTAGTTCCCAGCTTTGCTACAGACTCTCTACATGATAGTGGGCAAGTTATTGTCTCTAGTGCACAGCTTCCATCACCCTCAGAAGGGGATGGGATTCCCATGCCTCTCTGGGGGGCCCTGAGACCAAGAGTCTGTCACAGCCGGGAGGAGCTTGGTCAAGGTGCTGACAAAGGGCTTATGAATACTGCAGGGCAAAAGAAGCTGCTCAGGTCATCTTTATCTGCTGAAGTGCTTATTCACACCTTAGAACAAACCTCTCTCTTCTCAGCTTTTGCTCAAGCAAACCACCCACTCACATCAGCAATGGTGTGAGAAAATATTGAGTTAAACAGCCAGCAATCTCACCATTTGGCCAAATGTTTTCATCAGAAATTTGGACTAAGCAAAAAGTATACATTTCCAAGAACTGGCAGAAATTAAACCATGTCATTTACCCCATAAATAAACCAAACTGTTTATATTGCTAAACAACTTGCAAATAATAGAACAGCAGCAAACTGGGAATTTGAAGCTTAACCTAAATTAAGTAATTGCATGCAAGCTTTAAAAAGCACTATTCCCTAGACAGAGCTAAGCATTGAACTAAAAATAGATTTCAGTGGAGTGAGAGATTTTCCATGGATGAACTTTCACACTCTGTCAAGGAGAAACTTAAGGTTCTGGTTTGTAATTGGCTGTTTTGAATGTCAAGCTTTGAACCCAATTGTTCACCGTGTTGCATGTGCTTCTGGAGTCATGGATGTGACCCTTGATTTCAAAGCAATTGTGCACAGTAGCCAATAATGCTAAAGCCAGACATGTTTCAGGATGGTAAGGTACAGGAAGGTCCTCTAAGAAGTCATTCCCTTGTCCTTCTAAAATGGCCCCTGACTCAACCCTTGTAGCTGTACACTGTCTGCTTAGAGACTAAAGGAAACGGCCACTAACTGGCTCCTTTCTCTCTACTTCCCTCTCTCAGGAAAGGCAGCTAGCCTGGCATGAATGTGCTCTGAAACACTTGCATGGTCCATAACATAATTTTGAGGAATTCCTAAAATGCAGCTCTTTAGCCTCGTGCACATCCCTTGCTTGGGGTCTTTACAGAATGGCCCTGATTTGTATTTGTTGTCAAGGAGCACAGCTGTTCCAATTTAGTCATTTAATTGTTGCCAAATCCGTGGCACCATCCATTACGGCACTTTGGGCACTATCAACTATTTATGTCAATACTTAGTGTTTCATTTGCATTTACATTTCCAACCTGACGGCTTCTTCCCCCTTGAAGAAGCAGCAGATCATAAATAGAGTTCTGTCTCCACTTGTTAAAGATGAGTCTAGCTTGTCAAGATTCACTTGAGGAAGCAGTCATTTGTCCTCACTCATGAAAATAAATGTCACATCTAAGCTAAGGAGGGTGGTATACACAGTTCCTGTCTTTCTCTAAAATCCTCTCACACACACACTTTCTTCCCACCCGCTGCCAGTCTATGATCCATATCCCCAGGAGTGCTCTAGGGGCCAGGAGAGTGCTGGTAAACCTTCAACCATTCTCTGTTCCTATATTTGAGCATCCATGACACAAGTTCTTGTAAGCAGGTGGCACCATCAGCTCTGTACACACAGAGAGCCCTTGCATCTAGGGAGAACAATCTGCTCTGGGGTGCAGCTGGGTGCAGAATAAATACATGAGAGAAGACCATGATTTTGGCTATTGGTACTTAAATCCCAAACAGCTCTCACAGGCAGGTCCCATTTTTGGGGTTGTCACGTGCAGGGACAGCAGTTTAACTTGATGATCCTTGTGGGTCCCGTCTAACTCAGGATATTCTATGATTTTCACAGGAAAGGGACATTGCTGGCTCCATGCACAGTAAGAACAGATGCAAATTCAGTGTTCTCCGGGCAGCAGGACCAGAACTCCCACAGGCACCAGCACAGTCCACCCTGAACCCTGGGGGAAGTGGATATATCCAGGAGAAAAGGAAGCATGGTTTTATCACCCACTCAGATCACTTTGCTGCACCTCTAAACGAAATTCGCTTTTCACGGGATATTCAAGCAGCTCAGCACCATTCCTGAGCACTGAGAGGAGAATGAAAGCAGAGCACAAACCCAGAGGTAGCAGCCTAATTCCCAGCATACCCACTATAGGCAACCTTAAACAGTTATGGTCCGGTTTCCTGCCCCACCACATTCCCTCTCAGAGTATTTACCTTTGGGGGTGTGCTGCTCCAGGTCCGCCTGGCTCACCAAAGACCGGGACACATTGGGGCCAGCAGAAGCACCCTGGAATGGGAGGGAAGTGTCAGAGCACTGTCATGGCACAGTGTGAGTGGGGGTCATAGAGGTCCAGAGAGAAAGTGTGACTGACTTTACCAGATCTTTAGGGACAACTGAGACTGTGAGTAATGGTCAGAAAAGGCTCAGAGACACAAATACCTGAAAAGTTCAGCCCAATGCACAGGGGTAGGGGATCTGCCAGCAATGTGTGGCCTGATGTCAGCTTAAGATGTTGACTGGGGGCTGATTAGGGAGCCAGTCATTAGGGATTTACTACCAAATATCACCTGCAGTCACAACCAAAAGCCTGCCCTGCCATACTGGCATCCTGAACCCAGGCAATCATGCCAGTTCTGTCACTGGCTACTGAGGAAGGCAGCACAACTCTGACCAGGATGAGCCTCATGGCTTCACTTTGTAAAGGTCAAGGTCTTGCACAAAGGCCTCTGTGCAAAGGAAGGGCTAGGACCTGGGGTGAAACCTACATGTGTCCACACCAGCTGCACCATCAGTCTTTTCCTTTTAGGACAGTGCTGGAAAAAGAACTGCTCTTTGCACTTACCCCCGAGCTACTGGAGGCTCCTGGAGTAGGAACATCAGCAAAAGCCTCGTTGCTGGTACTGGGACGGCTCCTATTCAGAAAATTCCTCAATTCCTTCCTTGCTTTCTCCATCTTCTCAGGAGAACAATGCTGTGACGTAACCCTGGGCTTGCTATGACTGGAAAGACATAGAGCCTGTCACACACTGTATCTTTGGCACTCCTCCACACCCTCCCACAGTGCTGGATATCCTTGACTTGCTATGATGAGTGGGTAACACGGAAGGTTCGATCCCCTGATTCGATACCAACCGCTGCATTCACGGCCTGGGGGCCATCAGACTCACGTGGCTGCCTCAATGCCTCACTAACCCCAGAGAAAGAGATCGCTTTATTATTCCAGATGGGTTTTGGAGTGGGAAAACCAGCAGTATACACAAGAAAAGCTGCTTTCCTTAAGCAGCAGGGGCTTCCCGGATCTGTGGCAGCATTCAAAAGGCTGCCAGGAGAATTTGAGTGAACTGGGACTACAAGAGAAGTACTACTTTTGCTGCACCCAAATCCCTTAAAAATCTTGTCACACTTGACTCCAGTGGGAGTAGGCTACAGCCTAGGATACCAATGCAGCTACTCCCAGGTGTAAGTCTGTCTCTTTCATTTAAATAATTCACGACAGATATTTAAGCATCACCTAACACATATGAAAATATATCCAGAAGCTCCCCTCTTTCTCCTCCTGCAGGGGATATTTTTGCTCAGCTTACAAATAATTTCTGCTCTTCCACCTTGGGAGACGCAAGTCCAGGCAAATATCACAGCTGTACAGCTTTATTTTATAAAAACCTTTGTGCACTGAGAGATACCAATTAAGAACAGCTCTCAGACTTCTGGCAGGAGGATAATGCAACCCTTGATTTTAGGCTTGTCTAAACACAGAGATGACTATTGTAACTAATTAGAACAGTTAAGGTGACATGAACCCCCCCAGCTTGCACACACATGCGCTGATATAATGATGTACACATATCTGTGTAGCTTATTCCTATAAATTATGAGTCAAAGCTCTCCATGGTGTCCCTCAAAGACACTCCGAGGCCAATACAGATTACTGCTCAAGTCCTGCTCAGGGCTAGACCCAGACTCCTCATCCAGCCCTACTTGACTAGTGGCTTGTCTCCTGCACCCTTGCTAGGACCTTTCTTACTTCTGGTAGCTCTGCAGTAGGAGTCTTCCAGCTTCTCACAGCTAAGTGCTGCAAAGACCTTGCCTGGTCTTGCAGGCCACAGCAGGCACAGTACTTGTCTGGAGTCTCATCCTGACCTGCAGACAACGCCATAGGATCCCTTCCTTCCATGCCCTCTCTGCTCTGCTCTTGAATGGAGTGAAAACTCTGCTCGCCCTATACTCTTGATGAGAGAGGGCAATCTTTTCAAAATTTCACATTGCTGCCTGTCTGTGAGAATGAATCGAGTACAGGCAACAGGGAAAGCATTACATGCATGCCAGAGATAAGAGGGAATAACTGTGCTGGTTTATTACTGCAGGTTCAAGCCAGTGCACAATTTTGAGAGGTTGAATCAAAAAAGAAATCAGATAATAAATCAAGGTTACCATGATGCGAATCTTTTAAGTGAAATGGAGTAAACGAACAGATTGGAAAGACCTGGGAGATGAGATCAATAATACCCCCTCCCCTCGTTCAAGCTAGAAAATCTCAAATCTCTCCTCTCAGCTTTGCTTTGGCATGGCAACTGGAACCTCACACCCTGAAGAATGAATTTTCCATGGAGGATTTTGTTTTTATTAGCTATTTTATGCTCTGGCCATATCTATTTTAGCAGCCCAGCAGGACTGATTGGAATCAGCCAAGATCCAAGGATTCCTGATGAATCACTGCTGGACTCTTTCGTGCCTGCTGCACCGGCACCGAGAACAGCAGCAAGGCGGAACGACCCTGCGGTGCCTCTCCTGATGTGTCACCTGAGCGTCCTCTCCTTGGGAGCAGGGCCAACGTGGCAACATCACTTGCTGTACTTTTGCCTCGTAGGACCAGAATCCTAAACCCACCCAATTTAAAGAAGCCAGCTCTAGGACACAAGGCTTATCTGAACCTTTAACAGGGGTGAGCGACTGAACCCAGTCCCAATTTAGCAGGACTGGCAATCTCCGCCTAGAACCAAAATAATGTGGCTGCTGCCCATGACGGCCAAGTTCCCACGACTGGGGAAAAGTGTACCAAGCCAGCCCACAGCAGGTCGAATTCTTTGCCACTTTGCTCCCTGTGTACTCACTCACACCTCTGTAAAGTCCTTCCTGAGCATTTATGTCAAAATAAAACAAACCCCTACTCAGTATCCAGATCAAAAACATCCATCATGCTCTCCCAACTGCACAGAGCGAAGGTCCTCTGTTTGCAACTGCAATAAAACCTGGCACACACCACTTAAAATAAAGAACAAAACCAGGCATCCAAAGTTTTCCCAGCAATTCCCCAAACAAATCAGTAAAACAGCTTGTCTGAGAGCACTAAAGCTGATGCACATATGGGAGAACTGCTAAGCACAAAGGGAATCCTACTCTCCTGCCACCCCAGCTGCTGGGATGTGTCTGGGTTTTCCGACAAGGAGGTTTCCCAGAGCATGGTGGGGAGCTTGCTCCAGTGCCAGCCTCCAGCTAGAAGGTGGTTTGGCTGGTCCCATCCACCTCTCAGGAATGGTCTCCAGGCTGGTTTCAAAGACAAGAAGAGAGACCCTCTCTCTTTTATTCAGCCTAGCTGCTGAGCCAAGGAATTGACTGCAGACCAGTCCCCTCTTTCCAAGCTTCCAACACCAACAACCTTTCCACCCCCACAAAAGAATGAGCAGCATGCAGACCTAGGGCTGTCCTCCCCTCCCTCCATCCAGGGGTGACCCTAGACCCTCATTCTTGGGCAGCAGAGCCTGGCATGGATTGCCAGGGAGAGAACACCTTCCATCCTGCAGCGAGCACACAATGGCAGTTCAAGCTCTCAGCCAGCTCTGCTACAGCAGTTGCTGATGGTACCACACAGCCTGTGCTCAAGGATTCCTTGGTTGTCTGAGGGATCCTGAGGAAGAGCAGTGAAACTGCCCAGTGCCCTGTCACACTCCAGCTGGGGGCAGGAGGCCGGATACCTGCCACATTCACAGCCTTCAATCCCTTCCTACTTGGACCACTTTGCTCAGGACTGAAGCTCTCCTTTGACAAGGAGAGGTACAAAGGTGGAGAAAACAGGAGTCCAGCTCGCTGCAAGCAAGTGAGATGTCTTCCTGAAAGCAGCTTCTCTGCCCTCCTCAGCAACCCTTCTCTCCCCCCCTGCACACCTGGGAGCATCTCTCTGTTCTTCACTGGCAGACATCTGCCTGGCACTGAGCTGTCCCAGCTTCAGCTATAAAACCTTTTCCCGACTGCTGAAACACCTATCTCTGCATTAGTTCAGTCATGCTCCCTCACACCTGAAAAGCATGTTTCCTAGACATACCAGGTACGATGTATTATGCTAAATTGAACTATTCAAAGTGAGAGCATATTCTTATGGCACTGCTGACACAACATTAGCTACAGCGTCTGTGTGTCATTGTGGCAAAACTATAATTACAATTTCTCGGTAAATCCAGGCTTTACACATCCAAGAAGTCAAACTCCCACATGTCTTGCTCAACGTCTGGTACGAGCTTTTTGATCTGTTGCCTCTACTTCAATTCTTTGATCCAAAGCTTTGACAAAATGGGACTCTTTTCTTTCAAATAAGGTTCAAAATGGCTAAAAATTGCAACAGAGCAAGAGAATAGTACTTTAAATATCATCTAACCCCTAAGCAAAACCACAGATTGAAATCTAGTATTTATCTAAAATCTATTTATCTGTGGATAGGCAGAACCCCAGCTACTAGACCATCTGGACACCAACGTGCAGAAATTCCTTCTTCCTATAATTTAAGCCTTACAATATAAGCTCAGACAAGGTGATGCGCTCTCAACAAACCGCTCTAAACATTATCCTGCACTTCAAATCCCTTCTACTTTAAAAAGCGAGCTGAAAGTAATTTCGAGTTTTATGGCAGCCCATTCCCTCCAACAATTTGCAGGGGTTTAAAATGGATTTTCCTCAGGGTTTTTAAATGCATTCTTTTCTCCACGGGAAAGCACCACGCAAGCCCCGCCTGAACCGGGGGGAGCAGCACAGGGGGATGGGGGCCGGTGCTGCTCGTTACAGGCCTCACAGCCGCGGTGGGTGCTGCAGGACAGACACCCCGCCAAGCATTTACACCGCGACTCCAACCATGCCTGTGCCATTTACGAAGCACAACACGGATCAGCCAAACAAGCGCTGCTGTTGGTTTCATTTCTGCCAGACCCCGGCGTGCGGGGGGAGCAGCCCAGGGGCTGTTAACGTGCGACGTGTGGGGATGGGGCAGCGCCAGGAGCAGCTCCCAGCGCCCAGCCTGTGCACCAGCCGCGGGGGACACCCCGCTCCCAGTGCTCCGAGGAATCCTGGCCCTGCCCGACACTTCCAGCGTCCTGAAGGCACGAGGGGACTCCCTCGTGAGCCACCTGCGAGCCCGCCCTCCCGGCCCGGCGCGGCGGGGCCCGCTGCAGCTCCCGAGCCCCTCCTGGGGGCCCGCAGCCCCAGGCCCGCTCCGGGGGCCGGCGGGGCCCTGCCCGGCCCTGCCTGCGGGCGGTACGCACCGAGCGACCCGAGTCCGCCCCGACGCCGCACGCGTTGCCACGGGAGCAGGGGCGGGCAGAAGGCTCCGGCCGGAGGCTGAGGCTCTCCCCCCCCCCCCCGGGCCCGTGGNCCCCGACGCCGCACGCGTTGCCACGGGAGCAGGGGCGGGCAGAAGGCTCCGGCCGGAGGCTGAGGCTCTCCCCCCCCCGCGCGGGCCGTTGGGCTGGTCCGGAGGAGGCGCGGGGCAGCGCGGGCCGGGCAACGCCACGCCCGAGACAGGGGGGAGCGCCCTCCTGGGGAGGCGGGGTTTACCCCAAGCTGCAGCTGCCAGCGCGGGGCTGCGCGGAGCCCCCGGTGCCGCCTCAGGGCCACCGCCGAGCCACCGCGGGGACACCGCAAAGCTCCCGGTGCCGCTTCAGCTGCTGCCGCAGGGACGTCGCAGAGACCTGGAGCCGCCTAAGAATCACCACCACGGAGTTGCCAGCGGCGTCCCCACCGCGGGGACACCGCAGAGCCGCCCCTACCACCTCAGAGTCACCACTGAGTCACCGCACTAGGGCCAACGCAGAGCTGCCACCGGAGGCTGCCGCTGTGGAGCAGCGCCGCCGAAACACCGCCGAGCCGTGCCTGCCAGGGCTGCCAGCCGCAGGGTGCTGGTGCTCGGCCGTCCCAGCAAGGAGCCACCGAGTGCCGCTGGGGACAGCCCCAGCGAGGAGGGCGAGGGGCCGGGTAGCTGCTGTCCCGGTGCCACCTTCCACGCCAGCTGGCTGCCAACCCTGCCGGTCACTGTCCAGGAAGGTCCCGCAGATCCTTCCTCCATCCCATCCCCAAAACCAGTGCAGGGTGCTGATGTAGAGCTGCGCAATGGCTTCTCTAAATCAACCTTGTGTACCCGTGAAAGTCCTGAGCTAAAGATGGTGTTGGGTGGGGATGGGGGACTGCTGGCCCTGGAGAACATGTCATCCCTACAGAAGGAAAAGTGGTGCTGAGGCATTGAGGCCTGTTGAACAGGCCCCAACAAGCTGGTCCCCCACAGAGGGAATGGTAGGGAAGGGACAAGCAGTGCCAGCCCTGCGGGGGAGTGAGGAAGAACAGGTTTGGATTATTTTGGGGGAGAGGAAGGAGGTGGAAAAGCAGAGAGGAAAAGATTTAAAGAGGAAAAAACCCAAGCCATAAGAAGGAGTACAAAGGGCAGAGGAGGAGGAGGAAAGGATGAAACAGGAGATGAGTGGAGGCTCCTGCAGGAGGAGAGCTGTGACAAGGGGGTGGGCAGGGGCTGCATCATAGCTCTTTTGAGACCCCCAATGCCTGCTGGCCCTGTCCAGGCTGACTGTAAGTCCTGCCGCTTCCCAGCTCTGCACCTGGGAGAGGTGCAAGTCCTAGAAAGCAGGGCCAGAGGAGCAGGACAACACAGCTGGCCCAAGGGATGCCCACGTGGCCTTGTGTGGGGGCAGAGAATTAGACAAAGAGGTACCAGGGTGGGGGGCATGCCATGGGGAGGCAGCAGAGCCCAGGCCAAGAGCAGTGGCTCCTCTCCCTGCCTGGGTACCTGCCGGGGGCAAAGGGCCTGGTAGTCAAGGGTGGCGAGGCTTGTGTGCCATCCAAAAATTTGCAGGTAAGGGGCTGTGGGGTTTGGGCAGAGAAAGGTGGGGCAGGCAGAGCCTCAGAGAAGAAACACAAGCTTCTCCAGATAAGCAATGCTCAGCTGCTGCCAAGGTGTTCACAGGATCAGCCCCCTGCAGCAAGGAGGTCTCTGGGTGGATTTGCACTCCAGGCTGAACTGCTCCCAGCCCCACTGAAAGCAGCGGATGCTGGAGAAACTCCCAGGTGTACGTCCTCTGTCATATTGCTGCCCTCATCGCTTTGCTTAAGTAAGGAGTGCTGCTGGCTTGCCTCAATTATGTTTGATATAATTACAGCTCTTGCTGGAGTTCCCTGGAGTCACATCCCAGATGGCTTCTCTGATTGAGAGGAAGCAATGGTGGAGCCCCGTTGCCCTTTGCATGGGAAAAATATGCATCCGTTTCATGCTGGCTTCGTCCCCCCTGCCTTGGGCTGGGATTCACAGCAGGTCTTGCTCTCCCTGGTCGGCTGGGCTTCATTTTTGACCAGGCTTTCAAAGTTCACCACAAAATGCTTCAGCAAGTCAGGAGGTGAAAGCTGCACTGATTCGACTGGCTGGGCCTTCACAAACCCGCCAGGCCAGAACAGAAAGCAGGCAGGTGTGTGAGCCACCTGCTCTCCATCCATGTGCTGCCATGTCTGATCCATTCCCTGACCTGCCTTCAAAAGGCCTTTCTGGTTCTCCAGAGACTTGCTCCCAGGTGTTGCAGCAGGATGTGCTGGCACTGTGTCCTACTTCCATGGGTGCTCCTTTAGCCCAGGAAGACCAGGCAGGGGAATGTGGTACCTACCCACTTGCAAAGGGCAGGTCCAAAGTGGCAGGAGTGGTGGTTCACAGCTGAGCATCTTTGTGCTTTCACCTTCTCATATCAATCTGAGCTGAGATCCTGTCCCCAGCTGGGCCAGCACAAAAAGTTTAGTGTTGTCTTTCTTCTTAGTGCTCCTTTTCTACCATGGGCTCTTTTGAGGCCACAGATTCATCCATACTTCCAGGTGATGCTGAGTTCCCAAGAAAACAGTTCTCTAAGAAGAGGTTCTTGAGTCCCTGCTGAAACACACTGGTCAGTGACTTACCCAGCATTTTCCTTAGTGCAAGGTTGTTTTGGGAGAAAGAATACACTACTCTCCCTGTCTCCTGTCACACCACTGGAGTGAAAGCATGAGCAAAGGTTAGCAGAGTCTGGACTCACAGGGAGGGAGAGAACTCTCCTTTCACACAGTTACCAGACGTGAGAATCAAACAAGTTTCAGGAGGTGTTAGGATGTGAGCTGGCACTGGAAAGGAGAAATATGTGAAACATGCTAGTGGCTCATTCTGTCTCTGAGGGTCTTTTCTGACTGAAGAGCCCAGCTTTTCTCCTACTTGGTCTGAGCTGTTTGACCTACTTTTCCTGCCCTGCACTTTCACTCATTTGGCTCTCATGCATCTATCCCAATCCAAGAGCACAGAAAACCCCATATTACACCAAAACTCACTTCTGCAGAGAACAGCCTTCCCTTAGTTCTGGGAGGAATAATAAAATAGCAAAAATCCCAACTTCTGTGGACCTTGGAGATGATGTGCTGGTTGTTTTGTTCCATCACTTGCACCTACCCCCTACCGTGGGTGGCAGGCCCCATCAGATTTAGCAGTGTTTCCATACCCACCCCACACACATTTTGCTGAAGGTGTAAATGATCCTTAAAGCACAAGGCCACCAGAGAATAAGGCCCTAGATTTCTCTGTCTCCACACCTACATGTGTTCCCACACACAAGATACAGCATTAATCTAGAGTAAAATACCACATGTTGACAATGCTAACAGTACATTTGACAGAAAGTCCTCAGATTGAACCCCAAGACACAAAGCCATGAGAAAGTCATAAAGCAGGGAGAGTCAGGACAAGGTCTGGCTTCTTGTTGCCTGAGCACTTCTCCTGAAGGGGCAGGTTGATTCTGGGGAGGTGATATCAAGCTAGATTCTCTTCATGTTCCTGCTGCTTTCAACAGCTCTCTTGACACAAGGCTGTTACCTTGAATTCAGTCAGGCTGGGATCAGTGAGCAGTTTGTAGCTGCAAGTTCTGTACTTTCCAGCCAGCTTTTGCTTCAGAAAGCGAATGAGAGTTTGACTCCGATAGTGATGTTCTTGTTAGTTAACTTTGTCCTTCATCTCCACCACTGTGCCACAGTACATCATCTCCCCAGGGCGTGTTCTCTCACATTGGGGATCACACCATTAACCCAGCCAGAAGGCTTCCCCAGGGAATTTGCAGGCAGAGGTTACTTCCCCAAGGAAGACAGACAAAAAGCATGGGGCTGTCCAGAAGGAGGAAGATGACAGCAAGGATTACCAGGGCCAAGCCTGAGCAGGCAGGGAGCGCTGGGGATGGGGAGGATAAACAAGCCTCAGTGATGAGATCTCAGCAGCGGTGGGCAGAGGAGCTTGCAGTAGCCGTTTTCACACAATTGGTTCAGCTGGACTGGCCAGAACTGCCTCAAATGCAGCGCTGCCATATTCTCCATGGGGCTGCAGACAGAAAGAGCTTGTCAGCCAGCAAGCTTCCAGTAAGACAGAAGATTTTTCCAAGAAGAGCCTATATGTACTTTATAGGGACCTTTTTTCCAGAGAGGGTTAGTGGCAGAGGTGCTCCCAAGTATCCCACCCTCTGGCTCCCAAATCCCCTGGAGCTAGACCCTTAAATTCCTCAGAAGTCCCAACAGATCAATGGCCAGATTTGATGCAGGTGACAGGTCATCTGTCAGAGCATACACAGGGGGTTTGGAGCTCTGTGGCTCCACAGCAAATATGGTGCAGCTACTTCCCCATTACTTGCCTGCTTTTAGAAAGGCTGGAAATTTTCCCTGGAGCTTCCAGAGGAACTTCAAGCTTTTCATGAGAGACAGAGGCATCTTGGCTCCCTACCACAAGAGAACTTGCTGGGGGGTGTGGAGAGTTCTGGTTCAAGTCTGCGATCTGAATCAGGCCCATCAGGCTCGAGGTTAAATCTCCTCTCAGCAGGTAAATGTGGAAATGATCTGGCTTTGAGCAAAAATTCCAGCCTTTGCTGACAAACAGCAACAGTCTCCCGTGAAAAGCCTTTCTCTCAACCAACTGGCATCTGATCAAGGAATCCCCAACCTGTTCAGATTTTTTCCACTGGAAAGCATGTACCAAAAGCTGGAATAGATCATCATCTGAACACCACTGTTTCAGATGCTGTACAGAGCAGGGCCTGAGCCAGCAGGCTGAACAGAGCAGCAAAACCAATCCATGTCTTTGCACCATGAGAGGACAACCCAGCATTTTTTGATTTAAAATAGCTTCAAAACAGACTTTCCTGAACTTGTTTATCAGCTGATTTATTGCACCAGGTGCCAGCCTGACTTCCTGCCATCATTGACACAGTGCTGTCAGTAGCTGGGCATTCCTATCATTTGTCTGGCTGGTCCATCTAGTCTTGAAGTACCTTCTCACTTGGCAGGGAACATTCTCCATAAATAGCCCTCTTAAATACAAGAAACTATTTAAAACTGTTGGTGGAAAGCAAAAAAAAATCAGAAACAAACAAACCCCAAACAAACAAACAAAACCAAAACAGACACCCCAAGGGAGTGGGTTTTTTGCTATTTTCCATCATGTTTTTGTATTCAGCTGGTAATTGTAGCAATGTAAATATGAATACAGATTTGAAACCCAGAGGAGAATGGAAGCAGAGTTTGGGTGTGACCTTTTGTTGCCTGTCAGCCTACCTGCCCCACACCCAGTGTAGAGGGAATTACTGCTGTGTCCATCCTTCAGAGCAGCGTGACATTTCTGGGAATCTCAGCAGGAAGGAGATTCCTGAAGCTTAAGGCTGAGCTTCTTCTGCCCAAAGAAAGTGTCACCTGCTTGGTGAGTGCCAGTCTTTTGCCTTGGTACAGGGAGCAGAGCTTAGAGAAGGCAAAATCGGAAGAAAGCTGTGGTTGTGGCATTGCTGGGAGGAGCTGGGCAATCAAGTGAGAAGAATTATAGCTTCCAAATGTGTACCGACATCCTGCTAATTCCCAGATCTCCCCCTACTCCCTCCTCTGCTGACGTTCCAGTCCCCACTTCAATACCTGCCAGGTCCTTTTAGAGAGCTGACATTTCCATTCCTGACATTTTCTGCAGCTCCATCTGGGAATTAATGTCCGGATATTAGCAGCGATGGGGCCGTTTATCATAATTAGTCTCATGAAGCTACTAAGCATCCAACTATTTTTCATCAGCGCCGAGGAAATAAACTGCAGAATCCAGTAGACGAGACGGACGATTTATTTATTGATTGATTTATTTTGGTCTGTCAGGATACAGCTTTAAAGTTTGTCGAGATGAGCAATGCTCCTCAGAGGCAGTGACGACAGTAGGGCTGGCTCACCTTGGGTGTGCAAGCTGCAGAGAATAGGTCCCCAAACCCCCTGAGACAGTGAGGAGGCATTTGTTATCCTATTATTATCCTGTTATCCTAGGCTCTAGCCTCCTGCACTTATAAAATGACAAGTTGTGACAGGTTGAACCTTGTCTGGACAAGCTCAGGAAGAGCCAGCTGCTAGCCCCGTGATGATGTTATGAAGGAAAGCCATCTCCAGGCATGGCTTTTCTTCTCCATCAGGAACAAAACAAGGGTGCTGTGTACCCTGCAAGGGGTGGCACAGGGGGCAGCAGCTCCAGGACTCTCATTTGGCTGGGTGTGCACGGCCGTGCTTGGACCTTAATGCCAAACAGAGGATGCTGCAGGCAGCACACGTGTCTGTCACCTTCCAGATGTGCCTGGGAGCAGATGCAGCCGTTTTCTCACTTGTCGTCCCAATTGGAGCAGGGCGAAGTACAAGCTTGTTGTTTTCCTTCCCCAAAGGATTGGGATTGAAGGGCAGGGAAGCAAAGTGCCATACACAAGAGAACTCACGCTGTGTCCACTACAGGCAGGGGAAGGTTCTTTGGAAGGGTACTACGGGTTGGATCTTATCTCTGCCAGAGAAGGTGGCTAATGCTTGCTGTGGTCCCAAGCTTAATTTTTAGGGGCTGGTGCAATAGACTGTCCATGTTTCTGTGAGTTTGGCTCCAGCTCCCTGCTCTCCAGGCATAGCTGGTGCCTGAGCTGCTGAAACCTAACAAGGGTTGTTATCCATCCTGATGGCTACTACTCAGGGCAAGGAGCCTGTATTGATTTCCAGAGCTCTGCTACCATTTTGCAAGCTTCAGTGACCTCCTCACGTGTTCTGAATGGGAGAAGATGGGAGATCCCCAGCAGGGTCATCTGCTCTGCACCACCCTGCTCTGCATGGCTCATAGCCCATCTGCCTAAGAATGAGGATTACAATGCTGTGTGGAGCTTCTGCCCAGAGCGAGGCATGAAGGGCTTCTGAATTTAGTGTTGCTCTTCTCTCTATCCCCATAAAACCCCACAAAGTCTTGCTGCATCCCACACACCTCAGTGCTCACCTGCAGCAAGCCCACCTCCTCCCTGCAGGCTGATTATCAAGAGTTTTCCATCCTGAGGTTTGCTATGCAAACATCAAACATTTGTGTTTAAATATTACACTCTTCTGCTGATGTGAAGCTAGTAATTACAGCCAGATGGGACCTGGCTCACAGGCAGGCACGAGGCCCACACGCTGCTTTTTTTTTGCAAAACCATGTGGCCGACCACCAGCAGAAATATCAAAAAAGCTGAATGCAATTAAAAACAATGGGAAATAAAAAAAAGGCATTCTAAATATATCGTGCAATGTATTCCAGGTGAGCGCTAAATGTTCTGGCTGCAGTGCCTGGCAGCCCTAGTACTATACATGGGACATGATCCAAGCCAGTGTGCTCAAGCCATACATCCCTCCAGGCGCAGCCTGGCGATGACATGCACTGATTCGGTGTCAGCACCTCCTGCAGCACCAGCAGAGTCTGATCCCACAGAGCCTCCCTCAGCTGAGGAGGAGCTCTCTTTGCACAAGGGCCTGATTCAGCCCATGCTCTAGTCCATCAAAGCGGCCCCTATAAGGGTGTCACAATCCCAGGGCCTCCTCAGCTGCTGAGTGGAGGGCTCACCTTCACTGCACAAGCCTGCACACATTTCTGCCTTGCACAAGCTGCTCAGGGTAGGAAATACTTCATTTTCTACCACCTCCGGGATTTCAGATCTGCTTCTATTCAAGGCAAAACAAAACCATTGCAGTGAGTGGTGGATTTTTTTCCCCCTGGCTCATAGCCCACAGTCCATATTCACATTCAACATCTGATTGTGGTTTTAATAGATAATCCTCTCCCCACTGCCTCTCCCCTGCACACCAACCAAAAGGTGGGCAGGAACTTACCAGTTTAAGCAAAATGCCTCACTCTTTGTGCTACCCACCACCTGTGTTGTATATACACACCACCAAGTGACCGGGAAACAATCCCCTCCTTGCCCCACACACCTGACTGAGCTCCAGCAGTAACAGTGATGCAGGTAACACCCACCACTGTTGCCTGAAAGAAGGGCTAGAGTTAGCCCATCATACACAGTTTAAGTAGCCCAGAAACCACTGCAGGTGATGCCATTATGAGCTATAAAGGCTACAGCCCTTCCTCTGTACATCAACCCAGCTCTGTGGCTCACCCTCTTTTTGACTCTCAGGATGCTTCCAAGCCAAGCAGTGCAAAGCCAGAGCCCAGTTTCCTGTCCAAACAGCCAGGGATGTTTAATTCCTCAGGACAGCTCCTGGGATATGTCCTCCATGTTATAACAGTCAGTGTTACACAGATACCTGTTCACCCATCCATCTGTAAATGGTGTCCCACAGCCAGCCTGCCAGACAGGAGCCAGCAGCTCTGGTTGCAAGGAGAAGAAAGAGAAAACAGCAAACAGGGGAAAAAGAAAAAACCATTGCTTTGTGAGAAACCATAGACAACATAGCAAACATGTGCTGTCATTTGAGACAAATGCCAAGCCCTGACAGGTTTCCCTATTGAGGAAATCAGGATCAGCCTTGGTGAGATGTGGAGAACCTTGATCTCGCTTGTCTGCCATCTCTCTGGGGTCTGCTTCTCCCTCCTCCTGTGCTCTACAGGTTTCTAACTTCCCAAATCTTCCTCAAAGGACCATGAGTAGAGCTTTCCAAGGAAGCTTGTTTCTGATGTCATATACCCCAGGAGAGTGTTATCTGCTGGGAAGGGAAGGGAAGGGAAGGGGAGGGGAGGGAAGAGG
>VZTE01001503.1:1774865-1799859 GCA_013397775.1 Eulacestoma nigropectus
GAAAGAGTAAGGGGGAGAGGTAGGGGGGGGGAAAGGGAAGGGAAGGGAAGGGAAGGGGAAAGGAAGGAACAGGAAGGACTCAATGCCTCTCTGCTTTCTACACCCAAGAAGCAGAGCTTTGGCATACCATTACCAACCCTTGTTTCTGCAGAAACCTTATCCAGCGCTGCATGGGTCTGTGCAAGCTCTGTTGTACTCCTGTTGCCTTCATGAATAATGGATCCCCCTCCACCTTCCCTCTCCTCTTCCCTGTTAGATCTCATTTCATGTTGTATGGAATGGTATGTTTGCTGCTTCCCTGGGGTTGGTCTGAACATTCTGATTCCCAGCTCCAGTTCCCCCTCTTCCCAGGCTGCGAGTGTAACACAAGAGGGCCCTGACTGGTGAGGGCAGAGCCTGTGCTGGGGTCGCCTTTAGCTCCTGTCTTGCCTTCTGATAGGAAACAGTTGGTCCTTGATGTTCCTAGGAACCTGTGATTTCTCCTTCTCTTCTGGAATTTTCCACTTTAAAGACTAAAAGTAAAGTTCCAGGAAAAAAATGTCCATCATTCTGATTCTAAAAAGTGAAGTCCCTATGCCTAAAAGAATCATGTCTCTAATTCTACATGGGTTTGGGCCACAGAACATTGAGGGTCACTTCTACAGTGCAGTCTGGAGAATTTAATTTCCTTTGTTCTTGGAAATACCCAGCTTTATTGAGCTTTATCTGGTAAAGACTGGTGTTTTTATTCTCCTTCAGAAGCTGCAGGCTCAGCAGTGAGGCAGCCCCAGTTTTAGCAGGGAATATGCTATGGCATTTAGCAACATCCTGGGTACCTCTTGCCTTAGGTCCCGCTGCAGTAGCACCACGATCCAAGGTGAGGACTTGGTGAAGTTCAGATAAATCTGTTTTGAGCGGCTTTGTAGCATTTGTAGGTTTGTAGACATGAAGGTCTGTCAAAGCTCCGTGCTGATCCCAGTTTCCCAGTCTTTCTCCTTTAGTCTTACCACTCCAGGCTACAAGAAGCACCAAGCTCATATGCCCTTCTCTGGGGCTGCACCTTACCACTGTGCCTTCTGCCAACCTCACCAGCCCAGTTTTTAATCTCTGCTACACTTATTTGGTGTTGCTGCCCCTGCAGATCCAGCCACTTTGGGGGTTTCCATGAGGAGAGCCTGTGTTTAAAAAAAACTGTGAGGATCTGAAAATCAAAGGCAAGGATGTCAAAAAACCTGCAACCAAGAGAGTGGAGTCTGCAATTTAGGTGGAAGTGTAATGCTTACAAAGGGAAGGGAAGAAAACAGGGTCTTCAGTGAGAAATCCCACTGCCAGAGGCCCTTGGAAAGACACCAAATCAGTTGCCTGGAAACTAATGCTGCCCCTCGTTATTGTCTGCAACAGGAAAAACCCACAGGTGCCATAATTCAGGCCACCACTACTGTCTTTTTCTCTTGGCTGAATGGAAGAAGCAAAGAGAAGAGGCTTTTCGTGCTCTCTGGGTAGCAGGGTGTCTCCTTGCCCTCAGCTCAAGGGATTGCAGACTCAGTGCTTTTGCATCTGGACGGTCAGTTCCCATGGCAGATCTTGTGTCCTGAAATGTAAAGGCTAAATCATCCTTCTACAGCTTTTTAAAAATTAAAGAACAGTTGAAGTTGGCAGGAGCCTCTGGAGACCATGTCGTCCGACCACCTGGCTCAAAGAAGATCCGGCTCAAGCAGGTTGAATTGTACCACATCTCATCAGGTTTTGAGTATCTCCAGGGATGGAGATCCCACAACCTCCCTGGGCAGACAGTTCCAGTGTTGGATTACCCTTCTGGTGAGGTTTTTTGTTTGAAGTTTAACTCGAAAACTCTTTGACAAAAAGGACTGCATAACCCACTGTTATAGAACAAAACATGCATGTACACATGAAATTGCCCCAAACAATCTGGTTGCAGCAAATTTAGAGTTAATTCCACAGCTGAGCTATTTTCTGAGGGACCCTCGTTCATCCCACGTACAAGACAGACTTTGCACCGTTAGCAAAAAGTCTTACAAGGCTTTTCCACCGTGTTGTTCAGTGCACGAAGCCTGAGGCAGGATTTACTGCACATTATTCAATCTCTGTGAGGGAGGTAGGATTATTAGTCTCCTAAAAAGCTTTTCAGTTGAATTCACTAAAATATCTGAATGTTTCAAAACTGGTAATGATTTTAGCTTTGCAAGTCCTCTGCCAGAGGATGGGTCTACGCTATGGCCGTTTTACAGAGGACAAAGCTTGAGCCCAGAATGGCTAAAGGGATGGGGTGCTGCATGGACACACCAACAAGTAGGACATTAAAGAGCACTTAAAAAGGTGTAGCAGCTTCCCTTCAGGTCAAGAGGCTTTAAGAAAGCCAGTGCCCCATGGCAGACCAAGCTGCTGCACGAGGAGCAGCTCAGTGCCTGGGTGGCAGTGGCAGGGTCTGTGCTTGCCCTGTACCCAGGCATTGCTCTGCCTTAGTGTGCTCAGCACACCGAGTCATTTCCTACAGCCCACAGCCAAAGAGGGGTTGGGCTGTAGGAAAGAGGGAATCGGTCAATTCAAATTACAAGAGGCCGAGATTGTCCATACCTGGGTCTAGGCAAGTCTGGCTCATCCTAGCCTAAGCACTTGGCATTTGAGGGGGACAAGCGGAAGATAAAGAAAGCACCTTGAGAGTCAAGCTCAGGCAGACAGGTAGCACAAAGCATCTGCCCTGTGTCCTGCTGGCCCTGGGACTGGAGACCTGTAGCCTTTGTCACACAGGTGACAAAGCTAATCCCTGCTTCCACAGCTGTTTCTGTAATCCATGGTGGCACTAACCCGCTTGTCTATAGTCCAAGGAACCTTTTGTCTTCAAACCAGAGACCACTGCAGAGACCCCTTTTCCTGATTGCCCCTAGGAGGGAGATTTGGCTTTTGTTTGGGTGAATGCTTTCCTGATTCAGCATGGGAGCGGGGAACAGGACACACGTTTCAGGAATTAAATCCATTGCAGGAACTGAAAAGATCCTGGTCCCCCAAAAGCTCAACCACAATGTCAAGTGGGGAGGGGGGCAGGGAAGGAAGGAAGGTGGACAAAAAAGACTTTGCAAGAAGCAGACCAAAGGCAGGTCTGAGTTTCACTCTCTGTGGAGGAGAGCAGAGCCACCCCCCTACCTCCCTCCATCTCCCAGCCCTTCCCTCTTACAAGCTGCAAGTCCCTGGGAGGCCCCTAATCTGCTTTGCTGTACAAAAGACCCAGTCTACTGGCTTTCCTTTTCTTTTTGCCTATTTAGAGTTGAAGTGGGGATCAGTTTCCAGGCACTGAGGCGAGGAGGGGGAAGGAGCAGGGTGCAAATGGTCTCTCTGCAAAAGAGATCCTGTGGAGGGCAAGAGCTCAGGTGGTTTCAGGTGGGAGGGAGACACAGGGACACAGGGTGCCTGGGGTTGTCAGGATCCTTGCTTTCTAATTAACTGCATTTTTCTAGTGTGCTTGGATATCACTAGCAAACCAATGGAGAATATAACTCCTTCCATCTTTTGTTTTATTTCTGAAACAGGATCTCCAGTCTCTTGATCATATTCAGAGAATTTTTCTGCACTGCTTCTGGCAAGAATTCAGCCTACCTGTCCAGGACTCCTACCCAATGCTAGATGAGGTCTTGTCAGTACTTCGCAAATGCTATTAATAATTTCCTGCTTCTACTGGCAATATCCCAAACCCCTCGGGTCTCGTTCGCCTTTTTGTGCCTTTAGCTCATTGGTGGTTCATAATCACCCATGACTGCTACAACGAAGTTCACCTCCTCCTCAGTCATGTCCAACTGACACACTCCCTGTCTAGCACAAAAAACCCCAACCCTGTGATTAGTCTTGCATTTCGTGCTCTTGAATTTCAACTCGTTCCTGCGTCTCCGCGCTCAAGGTTGTCTGCTGCTTTCTGTTTGATCTCCTGTCTCCTCTGCATTCACAATGCCTCCCCCTTCTGCGTCATCAGCTGGCTTAAACTAAGCGCTTCCACTTCTTATGACAACATCATTCATGGAGAGAATAAACAAGATCAATCCCAGGATCGATTCCAGAGAAACTCCAGTGGTGAACTCTGTCTAGCCTGCTACTGCCTCTGTCCAGAGGTACAGCTTCTGTACCCGACTTCTATTTCTTCCCACTAATCCCATCATCTTCAGTTTAATTAGTAATTTCCTTGTCACTCCATTGAGCACAGCTTGGCGCATTTGTCTAGAAATTTGTCTAGATGAATTGAGATGAGCAGGCTGTCTCAGCCGAATGCTTTCCATGGCTGCCGAGCTGGTTCTGCTCCAGCTGTTTAACCGAGCTGGCCTGCAAGTTTTGTTCCAGGTCTTTGCATGCTACTGACCCATCCTACAAACTCCCCGCGTCCCACAGTAAAACATCAAACAAACGAGGAATGGGTACTCCATTCACAACCTTCAGTGTGGTTCTTTCTCTTCTACAAGAGGTTCTGCCTCTGGAAACCTTGCCATCCCACCTGCATTTTGGTTTGTTTGGAAACCAAAAATGCCTGCTTGTCCTGGCTGTAACACATCAACATGTCTGACTTTTGTACCTTATTTTGTTATACCGTTCAGGCTTTGTACTGTCATTCTCTATCTTGCATGTTGACCCTGCACCCAGCATTATCATCCTCTTCAGACTCACTGGGAGCCACATCATGAACATCTTTGCTACCCAGAAGAGCCACTGTCCTGAGTGGATGCCTGAATGATATTTTTCCGTGTCATAACACCCTTTGTAAGATTTAGGTCAGCTCAGTTTCCCATGTTGTCCTCACTGCTTCCAGGTCTCTAGAGTATTCTGTCTCTTGTCACCAGAACTGGTAGGGGAGGACATTAATCCAGTTGGAACTGAATTTCCCATAGCTGAACTCGTCCTTTTCAATGTGAGGCCAATGCATCCCAGATTCAGTCCTCAGTTAGGGGCTCAGGGAGCTCTGAGGTTTTGCATTAGCTTTGCTAAATGCTGTGCCAGGGGACCTGGCAGTCCTGCTTCTTCTGACCCTCAGGCACTGGGTCCCAGATGTTCCCACTGCAATCCAGGCCTGTCAGAGGCAACTTTGATGCTCTCTGGGAGTGGACCAGATCCTCTCTGGTGCAGACAGTACTAGGCCTAGAAGTAAACAACCTTCATCTGGAAGGCAAATAACAAAGCCTGTCTGAATTAAACCCTCTCTGTCAAGCTACTGAAAAAAACACTTTTCCCCGATTTAATCCAACCTGCCAGGGTACTGGGATCTCCAAACAGTGAGAAGTCCATCCTCAGTCAAGGGAGATGAATGGACTCTGAACAAAGGGACGAGCAGACTCCATGTGTTGTAGAGGAGGCCAGGACAGAGCCCACATCCTGTAAGGGGCAGATTGGACAGACCCCCTGGAGGGTCACCACTCTGTGTTAACCTTTGCAGGGGACTCCCTGGGCGTTGCTTTGCTCCCTGTGCCTCCCGGGATGCTGCTGGCTGTCTGGGTACCCGGCTGCTCCCACCTCACCTGCCCTGCTGTGAACACCAAAAGCGAAGCCGGAGCCTCACCAGGCTGCCCTCTAAAGCCTCTGTCTTGCGGTGGAAATAAATTGCCTCAGATTCCCGTAACTCAGGCAGAAAACCCAGGCCCCTTGCTGATAAAACCAGGCAGCCTGGACAGCGTTGCCCTGGCAACCTGCACTTTCTTCCCCATCCTTTTGTTCGGCCTCGGACCCAGACTTTTGTACCCAGCCATAATGGGGCCAGACTCTTGGGATGTTTACGGGGTGAGGTGAGAGGAATTTCATTCAGCCGTGTCTTGCTTGGCCCGTCTCCTTCCGCAGGGTGAGGGAGGAATGTTATTGACCAAGGCCCCATGCAGCGACCGAGGCACTAAAGAAAGGCACTTTAGACTTTCCGACAAAGAAAAGAAATTCCTGCCCTCCCCCATGCAAACATACCCCCCCTGCCCCAACTCGCCTTTTGTTTCCTTATTTCTCTTTTGGTAACTTCTCCGCTCACCCACTCCTGCCCACAGCTGCTCTCACCAGGCACAAACAAAACCCTTCAGCGTGCCCCATGTGCCTGCCAGCTCCAAGTTGCAAGGCATTCAGTAATCCTCCTGGATCCCTATCCTCCGAGGCACCTTGACAATAAAACAAAGCTGGACGTGCACTGAGTTTGCAGGAGCAGGAGTGCTGTGCAGCTGAGGCCGGGGCATGGAGCAGCCAAGCACAGCATGGAGCTGGAGCAGGACCCCAGCCCACTCTGAGGCCCTGCCACGCTCAGTCCCTCACCCTCTGGTTCGGGCTGGAAAGGGTTAAGCACATCAGGTCCAACTGCCTGCTGAGAAGACAAAAGTCTGCCTTGACATCCAATATTGAAGCTCCCAGGGACACCACTGAGGAATTCCCATTAGCTGGTGCTTGTGGAAAGCCTTATATCAAATGCCAAGGACAGCCAGTTTGCTTTCCTTGTGCCAGCGACTGGGAGAGAAGCAGCACCTCCGTGGCACTGCATTTCAGGGAAGAAGTGATGTGGACACACACCAAGCGGTGCCTTTGTGGAGGAAAGGCAAGCAAATCTTTTCCCTTGTCCCCCTGCACAGCTGGCAGCTCCAGCAGTGGCCGAATCACCCTGGAGAAACTCTAGCCTGGCTTGACCAGACGTGTGCCTGGGTTCAGGTAGCTCATTTCAGAGGAGACCCCCATAGCACCACTCTCTTCCTGGCCTTCAGACTTCATAATGTCTTGGGAGAAGTCAAATAAATCCACAATTTGGGCAGAAGACTCTGAGGACCTGTTACTGGCAACACAACTGTGTTTCCCACTCACCCTGCCCCACGCCGCTCTGCTTTCAGAGCACCAGTGCAAAGCCAAAGGCATGGGCAGAGATGGGATGCTGGGAAGGATGGGCACTGGGTTTTGTTCAGTTCTGCTTGGGGCATAAACAGAAGATAAAGCCCAAGCTGGTGCTGTTTGACTGGGTAAGGACCCCTTGAGAAGTGAGTGGCTCCTGCTATGGGCAATGTCCCAGTGCTTGGCCATCCTGGGGGACTCTGCCCAGCAGAGAAGAGCCTGCAACTCGTAGCAGAGACAATGAGTGTCTTATGGATGGTGAGAGACACTGCCAGAAGCTTTTCTTTAATCCTGAATGCATTGTTACGGTATTGCTCTCTCCCAGCTGGATTACCTGATTAAAAGTGAGCTCATACATCATAGCCTTTCACTTCAGTTGGTGCTGCAAGAGGATGGAGGAAAAAGATCCGGACACCAGTTTTCCTAACGTTTGTCTTTGAGACTCCTACTCTTCCATCATGTCTACTTAAAAAAAAATTAAAATTCAGCTAATAGATTTAAAAAATGATTAGTGAGCAGGACAACAGAGAGGAGAGGCGACACAGATGATGGAGGACCACAAGACACCTTCTCCTGGGACTGTCGCCAGCAAAAACTGAAGCCCAGGGTATGCCCAGTTGGCTCTTGACAAAGGACTGGCACCATTTCAGTGCTGCTTGCCTCAAAGGCATGAAAACCCAATGAAAAAGTATAGTTCCAGGCTGGGAACCAAGAGGAAGCAAAATGCACACCAGCCATGAATAATGGGGCAAATGTGTCAATGCTAACAGAAATGCACAGCAGCACTTCCCATTGTCCAGCCTTGGCAAGGTCTTCCCAAAAGCTGCTGCTGAAGTGAGCCTTCCTGGATCAAGCAGAGTGTGCCTGCAGGCGTGATCCCCAAGCTGGGTTTGATTTATGTGTTTAGGGTTAGTGCTTCAGCCACAATGAAGGATCACACACAGGAGGCACTCTCCCATTGCTCCTCCATCACCTGCACCTCCCTCACGCCAGCCTGCTGACCCCTCGTTTTTGGGCAGGTTGCCTCAGCATTGATTTTCCTTTTCAAAAGTAGTTCGACTTGAAGTGCTGAAAATGGCTCCTCAACAACCTCACGGTGTGAAGCCACACTGAAAAGGTCTCTTTTCCTGCATTTGCAGGAGTGTTAGCATTCATGTTTTTTACATTTCCTTGTTGTGGGACAGAGAAGAGGTCAGGGCAGGTAGGGGGAAGCAGGCTTAGGTGCACTTACAAACAGATCTCTGTTAGGAGGTGCAGCAGAAGGAAGCTGCTTGTGAACCACAAGAAGGAATGAGGACTGCAGTTCTCACTGCTGATGATAGAGGAACTTGGGCAGCAAGAAGCCAAATGCCCAAAGCAGCTGAACAGGGAGAAAATCTCTGCTTAGGTGTCCCTGCTCCCCCACTCTGCCTTCGTCACTCGCTGCATCAACCCTGAAGAAACCAATTTTGTTTCTACGTCGTTCACAGCAATCTTCAGAGGGTTACAGCATCCCTTCGAGGTCTCAGTGAGAAGATGTGGTGCAAGATCTTCAAATGGTGCCTTCAAGAGCAGCTAATTGGGGACATCGGAACTGTGGGAGTGGGAATTGTGTCAGGCTGGCACAGGAAAAGTTCTGCCACTAATGTCTCATCAAGCCAACGCGGGCTTAACCTGTCAGGCAAAACAAGAAGTGGTAGAGACAGAGTCCCAGTTAATAGGCTTTAGGACATACAAAGCAGCAGGAAACCCATTTTTCTCCAACCACCCACATCCCATACGGATGTAGCTTTGAGGGTTTTTTTCAGCTTTGTGTTGGTGGAAACAAAGGCAAGTCCCTTCTGCAACCCATTTGAGCAAGAAAAATGAGATAGAGGCTCCTGGGGAGGCTTGTTTTATCAGAGATGCTGGTGCTGAGGGGCTAGTGTAGAGACCAGTGAAGTATGAATGGTGCACTAAATTTGGGGCTCTCAGGGATGTCTCAGATGGGACAGTGACAGCACTGCATTTCCTCTTGCCTTGATCCAGATGGGTTTGTCCTGTCAGTGCCACAGAGTGTTGGCAAGGGGTTAGCTGTAATGCTGGCCCCCTCCTTTTAGAGGGCAAATTAGAGCCAGTTTGTCACAGCAGAGACCTTTCTGCATCCAGCCTTGCCCAGAAGTCACCAGGAGAGGTTCGAGACAGTTCTTCTCCATGGGGCCTGCAGCAGATGTTCAATGCAGCCAAAGCTAACTTGTTGGTAAATCTGATGGAGTCAAGTTGGGTTTCTCTCCTGTTTCAAATATTAGGTACTTTGATGTGCATAAAACACCTTGGATGATCTGTAAGTCAGAGACTTTCGCATGGAAATATTTCCCTGGGATCACTTCTAAAAGAGAGTGAGAGAGAGAGAGAGAGAGAGATTTTTTCTGAAGTTCCTGTTTAAAAAACAATCCATAACTTCAATTTTCAGATCAATGTAAAAAAAAAAACCACCAAGCTGAAAAAATCTATCAAATTATTCTCTTCCTGCATTCTTCTGACACTGCTTTTCTCAGCCCTCTCCTCCTCCCAGCCTGTTAGCTGTAGGAGCATTACAGGGTGCTCAAGGTGACAGAAGACGATTTGATTACAGCAGCTGAGCTCTGAGTGCCATCGGTTCCTGCCTTAACCTGCTGTTTGGGGGGAGCACAGCAGCTGTGTTTCCCCTCCAGAGGTGGGGTTCCACAGCTTTGGTGGGCGGCAGGAGATGGAGTTTGCTTTAAAAGGCAAACTGTCGGTGTCATTATTAACGAACTTGAGTTGTGTCAGCGAAGCAACAGAAAAAAAAAAAGAGAAGCAAAGAGAGAGCAGCTGAAGAAATTCCTAGATTTGCTTTTTCTGTCTGAAGAACAGAGATAAAAATGTAAAGGGGATCAAACAAATGGAAAACGCATCAAGACGAAGCAGAAAGGGTGTCAACTTTCCAGCAAATTACACACTCGGCGTTTAGAGACCACAACTCTGATTTCCAGTCCTCTGGGATATTCCAGCGCATTGTCTTCAAGCTGGCTTCCTCATTCAGCTGCAGTTGGGTCTGACGGCTGGTGTGGGCTCTAAAATGGTGAGGGATTAGTGTTAATAAAGGCAGTAGCCCCCCCACCCCCTTGCTGTATTTTAGGAACGGCCTTGTGCTGGAGATGGCACAGATTGTTTCCCTTCTACAACCATCCATCAAGGACAGTTCATCCCAGACTCCGATAAATCCTATTATTTCAGCTGCACATTTCCACTGCCTCCAAATCAGCAGCTGATGATACGCAGAGTGTTGCAATAAATGTTTATGGCTCTGCTTCTCCTCAGCCTTTAATTTCAATGGTTTGATGTTGATCAGCCCCTTGAACAGCTGCTCGTTCACATCATTACTGGTGTGTGCAAACAGCCTGCACCGGGGACCAGCGCCAGCTCCACTGCCGCGCTGATCTTGGCTTGTTAGAGGTGTTTCCAGATATGATCTTATAACTCATGGAAACGAATGGTTTCGTCCAGCCCTGAGTTAGCATCCTCTGCTGTAGCACAAGCATCTGCTACGGGTGTATTTATGTATGGCTGGATGCCCTGGGTGTACACATAGCTGGGGATTTTATTAAAACCTGTACCCACCTCGGTGCTTCTGGGCAAATTCACAGCCGAGGCACAACATCAGTTCAGGAGCTACACACTGGCGGTGAAAGCTGGTAATTAAACATTCCCCCAAACCAGTGAGTGGCCGTTTCCCTGCCAGCCTCCTGCCTTTGCCCACGGAGCAGACAGATGCAGGGGAGGATGCTGCTGCTCTCCCCTGCCTGAGGTGTTGCAAAGGGCAGAGGATGGTGCCCTGGAGGTCAGGGCCTGCTGGTGTGAGCTGCTGTGCAAACATCTAATTTTTGCCACGTTTTGGACTCGACAAGTCCAGCTATGAAGTCTTGGTGCAGATTTGGGGCAAACAGCCTGTGCAGTGAGTCCAAGGCAGAGCTGAACCTGCATCCCTCAGGTCTTTATCCGAGGTAACCATCCTTGTACAGATCCCAGTGTGGACTGAGATCCCAGTATTGACCATGTCTTGTGCCCCACTATGGACAAGGTCAGGCTTGCCCAGCCACACATCTTACCGAGATACACAAGTTAAAGTTCTAGGCCACCATGGTAGCCAAGTTGACAGACAGCATTTCACAGCTCCATGGAGACAACAGCTTAGAAGCCCAGAGCAACAGCAAAACCTGTGGGACCTGAACTGGAGGCACTTCCAGGCTGCTCAGGACCAGGACAGTGCTTATGGGGAGGAGGAGACAAAAGGGACGTCATCAAGTTTGCAGATGACACCAAAGTGGGATGTGTTTGGAGTGGGGGGTGCTGGCGCCAGCTCCTAGCAGGGTGGCCCCTGTGTGACTGGGGCGTATAGTTTCTTGGAAGATGCTCCAATTCTGGCACAACTAGAGGTGTCACTGTGCAGGTGTCATGACAGAAGGTCTTGCCTGGAGATGGTGCACGCTGCAGGAGGTGAGTGGAGATGGAGCTGTGCTCTATACCAGGCTCAAGGCTGTGGGTGATGGACAAGGGAGACAAGAGAGGAAACGGTGGTTTCTCCACACTGTAGCTCTTTGCAGGTGTCACTGAAGAAGACACAACAGTTGCGCTGGGATTCTATGGATACGAGCCCAACAGACCTCAGTGCTTGCAGGGACACGGTGATCTCAGGTGACTGCAGCTGGGGGACCACGTGTCCCATGTCCCCACCGTGGGATGCTGACTTGCACCTGCAGCTGTGGCAAAGCTGATCCTGGGAGGCTCAGGCACAGCAGGAGGACACAAGGGAGGAGCAGGAGCTGGGGATGGGTGACACCTGCAGATGGTGCTACCCAGCTGGTGACTCCACCATGAGTGGGGAGTGATGCCTTTGAGGAGCAAGAGGAAGGCTCAGGACAGGTATACCTGCTGGCCCAAGCCTGGGGAAGGGGAGCAGGGAAGATGAGCTGGGGCTCTACTTGCCAGAAAAAATGAAGTTCACAGCTCACTTGTCAACATGGAAAAGGGAAGGGGGGGCTTCCTGGGAGCGGGATGGAGCCGGGGAGCGCGGGTCGTTAGCCTTCTGCTCACATCGGCGGGGGAAAGCAGTTTCATTTGCTGGCCTGATTGGACTGATGAGATTTCCATATTCTTCATTAAGGGGCTGCCAGCAAGCGCGGCTGGGCTGCCATTTCCCATTACTCACAGCCTATCCATTATGCAAAAGGCGAAAGGGAGAGGGATGAGCCCGTGAGCCCAGATAGCGGCTGTAATGATGCTGTCAGCCTCACGCCCGGCGCCGGGGAGAGGGGAGCCAAGGGTGCTGCAGAGCCTCCTCGGAGCGCTGCCTGCCTGCTTCCCTGCCTCCTTCCCTGCCTGGGCACATGCTCTCTGCTGCAGGAGCCAAGTTGGTGGCATCAGGCTCCGTGTCTCATCCTGGCCTCTCCGTGCCCAACATTCAGCTCTCCTGCCCTGCCCCACTCTCAGCACTGTAGCAGGGGGACAGTGTAGCTCCCACTGCAGTAAGCCCAGTGCAGAGGGAAGGGGGGATGAATTACCAGCCCCAGGATGTGCTCACCGGCCTCTTGGCCGTGCAAGGGGGCTGCAGGACACTCCCTCCCCAGCCCCTCTCCCATGGCAGATGAAGTGGGGTTGCCTGGTGCTCTGCACATCCCTGGTGCATCGGGATGGGGTGGCAAGGAGCAGTGAGAGCAAAGTGAAAAAGCCTCCTTTGGTCACAGGAGGATAGAGGGTAGGGGCAGGTCCGTCTGTGCCCCACTGACTCCCAGGTGGGTACTATTCCTACCTGGGTGCTCTCACCACACCCCATGGAAGCTCCAAGCCTTTGGGCTTGGTACCCTACCACTCCCCAGGGATCACAGCCCATGTGTGGAGCTGCTTGAGGGGGCTGAGTGCCGTTTGAAGGCAGGGATGATGGAAGGACCATCACCTGAACATGGACCCACCCACAAGAGAGCCTGTGCTAGGGGAGATTGGGAAAATTGCTTCTCAACCCCAGTATTGAACTGGGTTGCTGCAGGAAGGTCTCGGAGCCGGGAGCTCTTCCCAAGGTATCTGTCATGCCTGACCTCAGCTGTCACCAGCAGGCAATTATCTCGGTGCTGAGAGATCACGGTGGGGATGCAAGGACCCAGCTCTCCTCCTGCCTCCCCTTCAGCTCCCTTTTCCCCATCTCACTTGCCACAGTGGTGCAGGCAGCAGGAGCTTTCCATCGGGTAGAGGCCGCAGGAAAGGCAGCCCCCCAGAATGCTGGCTGTGCTCCCCGGCCTCCATCCTGGGATGTGAATGGAGCTCTCTGCCTTGCTCCTGCCTCACTGGGGATTAATTCATGGCATGGGGAGAGGGATGGGGTGCCTGCACAGCCTCTCCATCCCCTCAGTGCCTTTCAGCCGTATTTCACAGAATTGTTTAGGAGTCTCGCCTCCCTGGAGGGAGCGTGGGTCAGCTCCAAGCGAGGCTGCTAGCGGCAAGGCTGCGCTTGGAGGAGGATGCCAAATGCCCAGACGCTGGAAGGAACAGGAACACGTGTCAAGGGAGAGTCTCCATTTATTAGTGACAGTAACCTCAGCAAAAAATAGCCTGGTCTTTGTCACATCTTCATCCCTTCAGTGTCTCTGCGGGGCACAGGCAGAGCAGCTCTAATTGCTCCCGGGTGCGGGAAGCGCAGATCAGAGCCCGGCATCTCTCTCCTCACCCTCTCCTGCTTCCTTCTCGCCTTTTTCTCTTTCTCTCCACCCTTTTCTCCACCGTCCCTCTTTCATTTTTCAGCACCAGTATGACCAGCATATGTACCTGCCTTTGCTGCTTCATCCCTGCCCATATTCACCTTCACAGACCTTCAGACGTCTTAGTCTCGGTGCTGGGTCCCTGGGATGCTGTCCCCTGCCTTCCTGGCTGCTTTTGGGGACTGCAATGGCACAGGGTCTTGTCCCTCCCCTGCATGCAGGCAGGAGGAGCACACCAGGAGGGCCAGGCAGGGGCAGCACACACTGCCCCACGGCCAGGCCCTGGCTTTGGGGTGGGAGAGCTGCTGGGGGCCACGGGGACAGAAGGGTTAACTGTCCCTGGTGCGGTGCCATCGCTGGGTGCCCATCGGCTGCCCCGTGTTGCACCAACAGCGGGCACTGAATCCCTTCCTTGTTGGCAGCGCTCCAGCCTGGCCGAGGAAGCTGCTGAGAAAATGCAATTACAGCAAACAACAGCCACACGCGCAAGCGCTGCAATCCACACCTGGCACTAATTAACTTAATTAGCCCTTAATGAGCTACACTGGTCGGAAGGCCTATTTTTACTTAATTATCCCCTAATGTGCTTGGCAGAAAGTGGGGGCCCTGATGGATGGAGAGGTTTACCTGCCTTCCTCTACTCCGGCAGGATACTCCATCATCCCGCCATCCCTGTAACGAGCTGAGCTGCCCGTGAGTGGAGCGGGGATGAGCCTGGCATGGGTGGTAGCCTGGCACACAGGGGCACCTGCGTGGCCGATGGCAGGGTTTGGCTACACTTAAGGAGGGCCCTGTGTGGCTTGTCCCGCTGTGTCCCAGCTCCCGCAGGTCTGGGTGACATTTAGGAGAGCCTGTGGTGGTACACTGGTTGAGTGAAGTCGTGGTGCTGGTGCAAAAGGCTTTCCTGGGATGTGGTGGCCTGAAGCTGCCAGGCTGTGCCATGCAGCTCCTGGTGGATGGCTGGATCTGGCCCCCAGGTGGCTGGAGAAGAGGTGGTGGCCCAGGTCCAAAGTATTGTGTCCCATCCCAGGGAGCCCCATGCAATGGAACACCCCGTGCATGACATACACAGGGTGGGAGGGAGCAAGCCCATCGATCCCTGGGGAAGGTGGGACTGGAGCAGACTGGGGCTGGGAACAGCCCAATGCCACCAGAACAGCTCTCCTGCATCCTGTGCTCTCCAGCTGCAAACTAGGTGAGAGGAGCTGGTACCAGGTGCAGGGAAAATGCTGCGGTCCCTGGATCTGGCCCTGCAGTTTCCACAGCAACCAGCATCATCCAGCCTGGCCCTGGTAGCTGCAGCATCTCTGGGGGCTTCCTAAGAAAGCCTGTCCCGAGCATCTGAGTTAAAGATGCAGAAGTCAACACCTCCAAACAGTGTCCTGGGGAGCCTGAAAGCAGCATGCAGGAACCTGCTGTGGCAAGCCAAGGAGGCAGTGACAGGGTAGGGAGGGAGGGGATGGCACCTGTCACTGGCCCTTACTCATACCATGCCTCAATGTAAAGAATTTTTGAATTAAAAGAAGAGCAGGAGCCAGGAGGGCAGTGCTGCTCTCCCAGGCTTGTCGAGCCGCTTCCCAGATGGATATCCCTGTAAATTACAGATCGGATCCGCCGTGCTTTCCAGCAGCAGTGGAGCATGGAGCTGGTGATGTGCTTGTGAAGGAAGTGTCCGTCTCCCACAGCATGGCATGGCTGGACACTGCGGGGTTGGTGCTCTTCTCTCACCTGCCCTGCACTGCCACCACCACACAGCCAAGCCTGGCCTTGCCGGCACGTGGCACCGGGCTGTGCTGAGGCAGTCGGGCAGCCCTTCCTCCTTCCCCTCCTCCTCATCACCATGGCAGATTCAATGAACGGTGCCATGTCCCGATATCACCTTCCCTTGGCTTTGGTCCCTCCGCCTTCCTTTGTTCTCCATCCCGTTCTTTTGGTGGGATGATTTCCTAAAGCTGTTTTAGTGGAGTTCCTCTTGCTAATTTCTTCCTTGTTAAGATTTGCAGCCCAAACCTCGGCAAAACGCTGGCCTGTTGCTTCCCCAGGGCAGGCTGTGGTGCAGAGACACGGTGGGTCCCTGGCTGCTGGGGTCCCTGTCCCTGCACACCATCCAGTGTCCCTGCATGTCTCCCTCACGACTCTCTGGGCTGATGGATCCTTTTGTCTCTGACTCATTTGTTTAACAGATTTGGGACCAATGAATTGGCCTTTATTGCCTTTCCTGGGTCTTAAAGGACTTTCCTGGGTGCAGGAAAGGTGTGCAGGCTTTTAGAAGATTTCTTCTGCTCTGGCATTTGGTTAATTTATTCTGTTTTTCCTGGTGACTCGAATCAGAAGTGTGAGACCCTTTATTCATACACTGAAGTGTGCTGAGTGTTTAAAGGAGGGTTTAGAAGCAGACGTTGGAGGGGGTCTGAGGGTCCTGGCTGCTGCCCTGGCAGAAAGGGCCTGGCCTGTCCTCTGGGGGCATTCTGTCCTTAAGGGGATTTCTGTCCCAAAGGGACATCCTGCCTTGCATGGGACTCTTGTCCCAAAGAGGCATTCTTATCCTGGAATGGGGGATCCTGTTCCCAAGGATGTCCTGTCATGGGTGGGGGTCCTATTCCCAAAGAACACCTTGTCCTAAACTGGGGTCCCGTGCCTAAGGAACATCCTGTCCCCAAGGGTTATCCTGACCTGGATGCATGTCCTCTCTCCAAAAGGGTTTCTGTTTCCACAGAGCACCTTGTCCCACGGGATGTTCTTTCTCCATGAGGTGTCCTGTCCCTACAGCTGTCCTGTCTGAGGTGGAGCTCCTGGCTGCCCAGCCCAACTCCATGGGATGTTTTCCACCCTGCTCACACCACGGCACAGCTGGGTATCCATGAACACCTCTGTCAACCCAGCTTTCCCCAGGGGACCAGTGCTCACCCAGCCTTGCCCTCACTGCACCCCCCTCCCCACAGGCAGCTCAGAGCAGGATTACAGCAATGCTTTGATGCAGTAAAAAGGGGTCTTGGGTCACTCAGGGGAGCCCTGCTGAGGGGGCTGGCAGCCATTCCCAAAACTGGGGCTGTTAATTTGTTGTCGTGCAGAGAAAATAGGGCACCCAAGTGCATTTGAAGGTGAGCTGATACAGATTTATTGGTGCTTGGGCCTCTTTGGGAGAGGCACTTAAGCAGTGCTAAGAGGATGCTGGGGGAGGGTTTCTAGCAGTGAAATCTCTCCTTTGTCCCTAGAGGAGAGTAGGGGGCTGCAGCCATGAAGCCCACCTGGAAAGTCACTGCAGCAGCACGGCTGTTTAGCCACAGCCTGAAGCCCCTGGCCATGTCCCCATCCCCTCCCACTCGGGTCCAGCATCCCCGCCTTTGACCCCCGCCTCTGCCACCAAGCAGCATTTTGGCATCTAAATTCAACAGAAAGAAGCTTTTCCCCAAAGACACTTTGCTCCTGGTGACCCAAGGGTGCTCCCTGGGGACAGCATCCACCTCACCTGAACACCACTGCCTGCCTCCCTGGAGAGGGAAAACCCCATGGCAGGGCTCAGGCATCGCCCCCGCTTGGGCTTCATGTTTGTCATTATATTAATCTCTCATTTGAAATGGATACAAGGAGGGGGGAGAGATAAATTAGTCCCATTCTTCTGGGAAGAATGAAGTGACCCTGCGAGGCGAGGGACGACCGTGCCAGCCCCACTGGCCCAGGCACAAATGCTAATTTCTCCTTTCCTCCACCAAAGCCGGAGTAAAAAATGCTAATGGGGCTGACGGCGGGCTGCAGATAAAAGTCTGTGTCTGCTCGCGCGCACACAGATGGGTTTGAGCGCCGCGATAAGCTGGCAAACAAGGTAATTAAAATAATTAAAATGCTAAACAAAGGGGAGGATGGAGACAAGCGGTACAAAGGGCTGGGAGGGACGAGCAGCTCCCGGGAAATGGTAACTGGGTGCGGGCGAGGAGGAGGAGGGCAGAGAGATGGAGGTGGGTGGGCTGGGAAGGAGAAGGGCTGCGGGGTGCACCAGGTAACCATCCCATCGGGGAGCCCCATCCCTGGGCTGCAGCTGGCCCTGGCCACGGGGACATCTGCCTCTTCCATCCCCTGCCTGCCCCAGTGTCTCCTGCACAGGTGACTGGAGGGAGCCTGGGAGCCCTGGCAAATTCCCACTGCCTTGGCAAATTTTTCCAGTTTAAAACAAACTGCCCCCAAAACAGGCATGTTCTGCTGCTGGAAACTGCTATCTCAAAGTCTCCCTTTCATTAACAGCATCCATTAAAATATGAAAAAAAAGCGAGCTTGAAATTAGAATTAATTTTTGTTTCAGGCCAAGAGAAACATTGGGTTTGAGCAAAGCAGACTTTTATTCAAAGCAAAGTCCTCAGGTGGCAGGCAGCTTTCCCCTGCAAGGAGAGCTGGGGTCTGGAGCCAGTCTAGAGACCTCTGTGCTGTGCTGAGGCCAAATCCCAGCATCACCAGCTGCAAATCCACACTGGTGCAGCATTTGGCAGGGATGTCCCTGACAGGCTGCCACCACCACGCAAGGTGCAGCATGGAATCGGGATGCCCCTGCCAGCCCGTGTTGCCCCATGTTGCGTTCAGAATGCCCCAAAGGACTGGGTTTCTCCTTCCCCGTGGCTGTGCATCCCTCCCTGGCACTTTCCTGGTGGCCGCGGCCCCTGGCGCTGGAGCAAGGAGCCCGCGAGACAGTTTTAGCAGAAGCCACGGAGGGTGGGGAACAAGCAGATGCCCTGTGAGATGCAGTGGGGGGGTCGGGGCTGAGATCCCCCCTCCGAGCTTCCTGCTGTGAAGGAGCTGTAGCCAAAAAGCAGGCCGGGGGCTGGCAGCCTGCCCGCGGTGAGCTGAATCTCCGGCTGCAGTTTGAAGCTCGCAGACAGCTATTTAACACAAACAGCCAAGCTGTTATCTTTTCCCTTAGGGCCACCATCCCTTTCGCTTCTCAAATGCCAAATTACAGCCTACATTTAATTTCAATGCCACGGGGAGATGCATGTCAAGGGAGGGCAGCTTCGTTTAAAATTAGCCACATTAGATTAGCGGTGATACAGCCAGGGAGGAGGGTTCGGAGGGAGGAGAAGCGTCCCCATGAACTTTGGGGGAATTCCTCTAGGAATGTTGAGGATTTGGGGTCCAGCAGAGCCAAGTCTGCCCCATCTGCTGCATCCCTGGCTCCACGGGGGATGCTGGTTCTGGCTGGGGATAGCCCATGTTTCATGGGGTCAGGGAAGGGATTTACGGTGTGGGAGGCACAGTGCAGAGCTGGCACAGACAGATACAGGACACACAGTGAGTTTCCAGCCATCGGCCATGAATTATTTGACCAAGGGAAATTTATAAGGATCTTCAATGAAAATAGTATGGTTTTTTCTGCACAGCATGCTTACGGGAGCAGGGTGTGAGGTGGTGTTGGCTTCCTGACCACAGCGTTGGCATTGGTGGGATTCCTGCGAGGTTTTTGCCTGGATATGGGTTGAACAAGCAAGAGGGTAAAGATCAAAGAGCATCTGCTAGTACACAGCTACATTCTGCTCTGGTCTGAGCCCCCAAAATGATGTTTTATGGCGGGGGGACAATCAGAGGAGTTTGAAACCAGCCGTGCGCACATGCAAAGTGTCAGCCCAAATCTCAATTTCTTTTTCTTTACATTGAAATGCAGAAATGCTAAAATTGTGGGCAATGCTTTCATGGGGAATAGTGACAGCCAGGAAAAAAAAGCGAGAGCCCGTAATTGCAGGCTTTCACTGACAGCAAAACAACCCTTTAATAATAACTAAATACAAGGAGCACGCAGAGTGCAATCTTCTCCGAAAGAAACAAACACTGATTTTTCTTTTTTTTCCTCCTCACCAGAAACATCTCTGCTACAAAAGGGCTGGCTGGAATCACCCACATCTCCCCCAGCCCCAGGGATTCAGTTTGCCCCACCAAGGATTTCCAGGCTCGCTGGTGTGTGGCAGGGCAGGACGAACCCTGGCAATGCCCCTGTTCCTCCACACCAGTACCCAGTGGTGCCGGCCCAGCCACTCATGGGGTGTATGATGGGTTCATGGCAGGGTCCAGCACCTCTGTGCTCTGCGAACCAACCTGTTAGTTTTAATAAAACTAATAAAGCCTCAAAATCCCCTGGGGTAGAGCTACAAGGAGTGGACATGGACAGGCATTGGGAGTGAAGCACAAGAAATATGGAGAAGGTCCCCAGGGAGGTCCCTGATGGAGTGGGGGCAGTGGTGCCGTGGAGCAGTGCCACCCCTGCTCCAGCTCCATGCTCGGTGGTAATTGGGCGGCCCTGTGGCACAGGGGTACTGCTGCACTTCCCCGTTGCAGAGCTCCTTGTGCATGTCCCCATCTCAGGGCTGCTCCTGCCCGTCCCCACTGTGGGGGTGCTCCCACAGCACTGGTGCTGAATGGCTGCGTCCCTCAGGGCATTCACCTCAGCTCAGCCCAGGTGACACAGGGACAGCAACAGGGGACACGGTGTAGCTTCAGCAGGGGCAGAGGAGATGTTGATGGGTCTGTGGCTGGTCCCATGTGGAATTCAGCATCTGTCTCTCACATCAAGCCAGTCCTGCAGCACTCCCAGTTTCAACAGACCGCGCTGTCCTGCTCTGCCTTTCCAGACTCCCTGTCCCGCACAGCAAATCTGACACTCTTGTTGTGGGCAGCTCTTCCCCACCCAAAGACCACCCAAAATACAGTTTGCCTCCCCATGCCACCAGCCAGCTATTTTTCTAGCAGGTGAGGAAGCGGCGGTGGAGGAAGGGGGGGCACGGCCAGGCAGAGCCGAGCAGAGCCGCAGGGATGCTCCATCAACATGCAGAGCCACGTGCCGGTTCGACGGTGGCCGGACAGCGTCTGGCTTATCCAGACAACCTGCTGTGGGGAAAGGTGGAAATTCAGCCCCAGAAACAATGGTGGAGAAGGAATCCCCTCACCTTGAGCTCAGGACAACGGGCTGAATCCCACTTATAGGAACTGCCAGCGGGAGCCCTTTGTGGCCCTGCCTGTAATTAGGCTGTAATGTAGGTGGTGGCTCCATTTAGAGGAGTGAGGACAAACCTTCAGCTTGTACAAATCAGTGGTGTAAAGCCGGTGCCACCCCCCCTGCCTGTCCCCTCCTGCCCTCTCACGGGTGGCGTTCAGGGTGGGAAGCTGGTGTGCCAGGTCTGGGCTGGCCAAGCCGCCGGGGCCAGCCCTGGTACTCAGGAATCTGCTGCCTTGCGGGGCTTCAACTAATGTGACTTGCATCTGTAATTTACTTTTAAAAGGGGATTCTTGCTTTCTCTCTCCCCACACTGCCTGCTGGCTGCTCCTGGATTTTCCAAGCAAAGGGAAGGGGAAGAGGGGTATGAATAAAATATCATCATGACAGCTTTTATATATATATACATGAACCCGCTCTGTCAGGCTGCGAGCTTCATTTTTAAATAAGAAGCTCAGCTCCGTTCCCAAGGGGCCGGGAGAACGCAGCGGGCTTTTAAGAGAAGGGACCAAAACAGAAGAGCATTTTCCTCTTCCATCACATCAGACTGGAGCTGGGTTAATTACGCTTCTCTGTCCTGATTTAAGCACGGGAGCTTATTCAGTACAACTGTTCCTTTATTAATGAATTGCAACCCAATTTTAACTGGAGGAAGCTGGCGAGGAGGAAAAAAAAAAAAAATTGGAAACCCTTTTGCCAACATGCTCTGTTTGCCGCTGCCTTCCATTTACATAACTTCAAAGTGATGCATTTTTTAAACCAACCTATTTTCAGGTCTGGCTGGACTGCATGGGTGCATGGACATCCATGAGGATGTGGCATTTCTCCGTGTACGCCCACTGCTGCTGCAGGGTGCAACAGCTCCTGGGCAGGGCTGGGATCCACCATCCTGCTGGGCAGGGACATGGCTCTCCACGCTCCGCTGCTGCCAGAGGTGCTGCTGGCTCTGGGCGAACGTCCCCATGAGCTTCTGACCTGGTGCCAGCCAGCCCCTGCAACACATCCTGGGGCGCCGATCCTGCCCCTGCCCATCCTCCCTAGGACGGACCGAGGGGCTCACGGAGGATGCCCCAGGGAGCAGGGATACATGCTGCTCCAGTCCCGTGCTGGTCCTGCAGGACATCACTGGCACCTCGGGGTCCCTCTGTGCCTCCCTGCAGCATCGGGGGAGTCGCGGGCATCGCTGCCGCCGCCACGCGCCAGGGATCCAGGGACATATGCTGCTTTTTCACGCCGCGGAAACACCACCTGCTCGGCTTCCTGCTCAGCCCCAGGCAGCAAGGGAGGGGAGCCCACCGCCCCAGTGCCCCCCAGCATGTCCCCGCAGCCCCCTGCACCCAGCAGGGCTTGGCATCTCCCTCCCAGCTGTGGGCACCCGTGGGTGGCCTGAGCTCTGGAGTGCCATGGGATGGCACAGCTGATCCCCAATGCCCTGTAAGCAGAGAGAGCTGAGAGCAGCTTCCCAGCCCTGTGGTGTGCCAGGACCCAGCCCAGTGCCAGCAGCCACCACTGACACCCTCTGTCGGCTGGCTCCACACACGGGAGAGGTGCTGGGGTAGGGGGGAGCCTCATGGATATTCATGGGCAGAGGGTTTGCTGATCAAAAGGCACAATCTTGTTTTCCTTTATAATATATCTGGTTAATACAGACTTAATGAACAAATGAATAATAAATTAGACCAATTTTGTTTTCTTTCTTCTTGGAAAGGCGGGCGCAAAGGGGGACTCTGTGCGGGTTTGATTGATAGCAGGGGCTTGCTGGGAGATCTGCTCCTCAAACCCTTATTAAATATGAAACAAATAACGGTGCAATTGGTTTAATCTTGTTGCAGCGGTGGATGCTGGCTGGGCAGGGAGACGAGGAGGAGGATGGGGAGGAAGAGGGGTTTTCAGCTGCCTGCACCCCACACCAAGGTAGGGTTCAGGTCCCTGGGCAGGGTGCTGGGCACCTCGGTGGTGGTGGCTGCACCATTAACCAGAGCACGGTGTGGGCACAAGCTACAGGGAGCAGCCGGCACTGCATGGCAGCGTCAGGGCACATGGCCCAGGGTGATGCAAAGGCATCGTGAGGGAACGGAGCAACAACATCATTGCACCAGCTGGATCAACGCAGGGTCTTCTGGGCTCAGCGGGGTGATGTCTGAGGAGCTGCCACCAGAGGAAGGACGAGATGACAAGCTCCATGAGGGAGATGAGTTGTGGCCACCCACTGTCACGGCCGTGAGCCTGGGATGGCAAGGGGCCGTGGGTCCCCGCATGGCAGCACAGCTCGCTGAGCCGGCGCTGCCTCCGCTGGCACGGCTCATTGCAGCCTCCGGGGCCGTGTCACATCCCACCTGCTGATGTGAAGCACTGGAGGAGGTGTTGAGTCATGGGCCACTGGCACGTCCTACACCTGGCAGGACTGTGGGAAGGCAGCTGCTTGGGACAGCACAGAGTGTTTCCCTAGGGAGCACTGGGGCTGACAGGTCTCCAGGAACACAAATCCCTTCAGAAACACCCTCCTGGCCTTCAACAAGCTCCAGGGTCTGGGCTTCATGCTGGTCTATCTCCACAATGTCCCACCGAGATGCCTGAAGCACCTGGACTCCCTGCAGAGCCAGCAATGGGAGCATCCTCCTGCCCTAGGAGCACAGCACCCGCCTCTCCCCACACAAGGGTGCTGGGCTCCTTGCAGGGCAGTGGACATGGGTGTCATGCGTGGCTTTCCCATGCCCAGCACCCCTCTGTTCTGCCACGAGGGCCAGGCAGCGAGTGACTCCATCTGGGTGCCAGCACCCCGAACCACCCAGTGCCGCCTCAGCGCACCCAGCCTCCGCCCGTGCAGCAGGTGCTCGTTGTGGAAGCTGCTCCTCTCCAGGTAGCTCCCCGCTGCCATCATTTCAATCAAAAAAAGAGAAGGAATTCCCAGCTGCTGTGAGCTTAGCGCCGCTCCAGCTGCCTTGGCCCAGCCTCACCGCTTCCCTTTGAGGCTCAGAGCCCCTCGCTGGAGTCCCGGCCGTGGTGGGAAGCCGGGTTGGGGATAAAAGTGCCGCTTACCTGCTTACTTCTGCTCCAGCGCCCACCGAGCAGCAACACATGGATTACCAAAAATAATTCCCCCTAGAAAAGGAGGGGGAAAAGAGAGGGGAAAAAAAAAAAGAAGGAAAAAAATAAAAGAAAGCCTCTGCTGTGGGAACAGCCGGCTAACATCGAAAGCCTCTTACCTGGCTAGATTTAACTGCCTTTGTTGCTGCATCAGCCTGAAAAATCCCCTCTTGCATCGTGTCAGTGCTGCTGGCAGCTCCGAGCCGCTTCCCGGCCCTTTGTAATGAAAGGCGGCTCTGTGCGGCGCGGCAGCCGCGGCTCCGCTCTCCCCGCTCCGGCTCCTCTCCCAGGAGACCCAGCTCATCTCTCGCACTGCTTTTCTTTGCGGGCCTGTGCTCGGTGTGCACGGGGCTCCAGAAGCGGCCTGGGGAGGAACTGCCTGTGTTAAACACTGGCCCTGGCACTGACTTATCTTATGCCTCCTTGAACCTGCTTATCGCTGTGATCCCAATTGCAGCACTTCCAGCTCGCTCCAGTGTGGCATTTCTGAGCCGTATCTCCAATCTATTAATTAATGGCTTTGTTAATGCTAGAGGAATGGCATGGGCTGGGACTGGGGACATGAGGGGCAGGGGAGCTTGGGTGAATCCAAGGTGCTAAGGTGGAGCTCGAAGCTGTCCCGGAGGGTTGGTACTGTGGGGCACATCTCCCACACACTCCCGTCCCCATCCTTTTCCAGGGCAAGCCCCAAGGCCACCTCTGCCACCATGGCTCAGAGCCTGGCATCCGTGCCACGCTCCAGCCCCCAGCACTGTGGGGCTGGGAGTGAGCAGGGGATGAACGGGACCAAGCCTGGGTGCCATCTGCACTTTACCCTCGGAATTTTCTGCCACCTTGGCGCCAACCCTCAGAGATGAACAGGGAGCCAAATCAGCTGTGAGGCATCAAAGGGGGACGTGCGTATGTGGATGGGGTGCAACACCAACCCCAATGTCCCCTCTGACTTGGTGTCACCCAGGATGGTGGGTGACAGCCACCTTGCCTGGGAGCATTTGGCAGAGGTGGCAGTACCCAGCTGGAGGACACGGAGGGGCGTTCATGTGTGTGTGGTTTGGGGGACCTGAGTGCACCTCAGGGCCCAGAGCTGCATCACCAGTGCAGCACGCACCTGCAGCACCCCACTGCCCTGTCTGGGGGGCCAGGCACAGCCCCTTCCCTGGACCTGCCACTGCTCGGTGGGAAGCAAACGGGAAAGAGGACGGTGACCATGCTCCCTGCTGCCTGCGATGTTTTGGTCTGTCTCCCAGGGTGGGCATCCCTGTCCCGGGGCCCTTGTGCCTCTCCCTCCCAGGCCCACATCTGGGCTGTGTCCCCATCCCGGGCTGGGCTTCTCCTGTGCTCAGAGCGGCCTCGGGAGCGGGGGTCCCGAGGGGATGTTGGGCGGTGCGGG
>VZTE01001503.1:1801107-1826360 GCA_013397775.1 Eulacestoma nigropectus
AAAAAAAAAAAAGAAATAATTGCTTCCCTTGTAAAGTTGGCCCTGGCAGAGCGAGCCCCTGGAGAGCGATGCTGCCCGGGTGGCGCGGGAGCCAATGGCAGCCCCTGCCGCCCTCCAGCCGCGGTCCCCAGCGCGGGGGAACAGCAGCTCGCCCCAATAAATACCTGTCGCCTCCCAGGCAGGGCGGTGTTGGGATGGCCCGCGGCTGGGGGGCACTGGCGGTCTGGCACAGGAACCTCCACGGAGCTGCTTTCCCCAGGGTGGGTTTTTCTCCCAGCACGATTTTGATCACGGGCCCCGTGTCTCGGTTTGGGCACCTCTGTCACTCAGGTCTGTGTGTGGTGCTGGTCCCCGGCGGTGCCGTGGGGCTGGGGGGCCCTCAGCCGGCCTGGGGTCTCAGGGGGCTTGGGGTCTCAGGGGCTTGTGTTTCAGGTGTGTGCTGCTATGCCCAGGTTTGCCTTTGTTTGGAGCAGGGACGGGGATGAGGGACGGGGGGGGTGGGGGTGGTTGGTCTTTTATTTTCCCTTTTGCCTGTGTCTTTGATACTGTCCCCAGGAGGGGATCCCATTTCCCCAAGCCGCCTTTGCTCTGCGTGGCTCCTCCTGCGCTGCCGGGATTCACACCAGCCCCAGGTAAACGGAGAAGCCAGGACTGCTCTGTGCTTCCCGCGCCCCGTTCCGCGGGCAGGCTGCCGGGTCCCGGCTGCGAGCCCTGCATGGAGCCGCTTTGTGGCTGGGTTTGGCCTCGCTGGCTCGGGTGTCGCCTGCCGGATGCTGGCGGCAGAATCTGGCCCCTTGTTTATAAGCGAGGGAGTAGTTTTGTCCTTATCTCCATCTGCTACGGAGGCCGGAGCTAGAATTTCAGTGGGATGCCGTGGATCACCCCGGGCGGCAGCCGGTGTGGGTGCTACGCCCAGGGGAAGGTGTGGGCACTCCGAGGGGGCAGAGCAGCGATGGGGTCTGCTGAGCCCGGTGTTGGGCTGTTGAGGACCACGGGTTTAGCCATGGATTAATTGTCTGGTGTCTCTGTCTCCCCTCTGCTCTGTCTGGTTCCTTCTTCAGCTCTAGGCTGGCTCTAAAAGGTAGGGAAGAGGTGATGCTCGGGGTGGGCAGTACACAGGAGGCATGCGGGGTGTTTCGGGGGGTAGGCACACACCTACCTACAGAACGCCCACTTCCTTGTCCCCAGGAAGTTGTTTTTGGGGGGTGGTGTTGTGGCTTTGGGCACCCGATGGTTTTGATCAACGAAATAAACCCGGGCGGAGCGGGAGCGGAACGTGCAGGCACCGAGCCCCTGGGGAGCGCTGGCCGGGCCCCTCAGGCTCACCGGTGTCGGTGCGGCCCCGCCAGCTCCATGGGCTGTGTTTGGAGCAATGACGTGTGCGGTGACGGGAAGCAGGGAGGATGAGCAGGGGACGATCAGGAGCCGGAGCCTGGCCGCATCCTGGGGCTGGCGTGGACATCCACAGCAGGAACAGAGAGTCGGGGAGGGGGATGAACAAGGGGTGGATGGCGTGCTCCTCCGCTCTGCCCTCCGCCTGCCTCTGCGCTGCTGAGCCCCAGCACAACCGCTGCGAGCCCCTGCTTGCCCCTGCCTGCCCTCTCGAAGCCGTTTGAACTCGGCCACAGGGAAAGAAGGCCGGGCGTAGGGTTTCCTCCCACCTCCCCCTTTTTTTTTGTGTGCTTTTAGACATGAGACATTCCTGAGCGGATATTCGTTGCCGGGGCTGGGACGCCTCCTGCCAGACAAAACTCTGAGAAATAGGGGAATTGGTTTGGGATTTTTTTCTCCGGCGTCTTGACCCTTTGAGTTACTGAAAAGCCAGCTGCAGCTCAGCCCTGTACAGCGATTCCCATGTCTCCAGCCAGTCATTTTGGGTCTGTAGGCAGCTTGCAGAGAAGTCATTGTGAGTACAGGAGCAGCAGCTCACACTGTTGTGGTTTCTGTGGCAGGTTACACGGTTTTGTCTCTATTTCCTCCCCTCCCCAGTTCACATGTGTAATTAGCAGAATCGTCAAAGTGTAAATTATAAAACAAAAAGCTGCTGTGACATAGTCATAACTCTGCCCTCAGTGAGGTCAGCCTTCGGAGCTGGGAGGCCCAGAGGAGCACTCTGCCACTACCCCATCTCCTGGCCACCATCCCATCGCCCACCCGGCCGGTGGCAGGGGAAGGAGAGGGGAGATGCAGTTAGGCAGGCAGGGAGTGGATGACCTTGTGAGGTCCCCTTCGTCCTGTTCTGCTCCACCACCTCTCGTTTTTGTCCAGGCACTCACCGTAGACATCTCTGAAAGCTCTAATCTGCAAAGCCCTGGGGGGCTCCACACTGCGCTGGCTGCTATTATCCCCGAGACAAAGAGGGACAGGCAGGCAGATTACCTTGGCCTTTATTTTTTCAGCTGGGAGCAAAGAAAAGCCTTAAATGAGCTTGCTGCCAGGGAGGGATTGACGGGGCAGAGCCCCAAATGCCCTGTGCTCCTTCCTCTCCGCAGATGCCGCGGGACCCCATTCCTCACCCCTCCTGCTGTCCTGTCATTCTCTGCTCTGCTGCAAAGCCCCGAGGCGAGACGAGGTTTTGCCTCAAGGCCGGGCTCCACTGGGGCTCCCCTGCAGCACCCTCGGTGTCTCAGGCCGTGCAGCACCCGGGGCTGGCGTGGCCGGGAACGAACTGACGCTCACACCTGCCCTGTATCCATCATCTCTCTACCTGGCGGTCGCATTTCCAGGCTGGAGCGGTGATGGGCTCGCACGGCCCCATCCCGCATGGCTCAGGGGCTCCTCTCCGTGCCAGGGGCTGCATCCCATCCAGACTGGCCCCGCGCCGAGACAGCACCGGCACAGCGAGGGGCAGGTCCCCTCCATATGGTGCCCCTGAGCGGCTCCCAGCGCCGGGGCAGGTGCTCTTGTCGGGACTACACAAAACCCTACTGTCGGGGCCCGGAGGGCTTCCCTGCCCGGGCAGGGACCCGCGCCAGCCCCGGCACTGCCGGGCAAATGGCTCAGCCCGGCCGGACACGGCCACGTCCCCCTCAGGGTGCCCCGCAGCGGATGCTCCCCGTGCAGCCGGCGTCCCCCTGCTGTCCCCTCCCGGGCAGCCCTGCCGGGTGGCTTGTGCCACCCGGCCGCTGAAGCGCTGATGGTTTTATGCCCGGCACTTAATTATTTCCCCGATTGCCACCGCCATGTGCGGGCGAGCGGCGCTGGCCGTGACCCCGCCGAGCCTGAGGCCGCCGCTGCAGCCTGGGGAGCTAATGGCAGAAGCACACCACACGTGGAGTTTAATTATTGGCTTTCTTCCTTAACAGAGTACATTGGCTGACCTTAATGCAATTAATTAGGGCTTAATCAACTTCTGGTGGCTCAGCACAGCACACAGTGACTCCTGCCTTTCCAGAAGGGTTTATAAGAGGTTAAAGCGGTAGAGGGGAGGGTTGCGGTGTTGTTTGTGGGTTTTGTGGGGCTGTGCTGATCAGTAGAGTTCAGTTAGTCAGGCGTTGGTGTAGAACTTGTGTCCTCCTAGGCTGGGCTTGTGGCTGGACAAGCTGGTAAAGGTGGGGGGAGGTGAGCTGGACTCAAAGGCTGTGCCTGAAGTGATGCTTCTGCACAGAAGTGCGTTCATTGCTTGTTTTTGGCATCACGCTGAGCTCAAGGGTGGCTTGTGGTGGGACTGGCTGGGTTGTGCATTCAGCAGCTGCTGGTGGGTGGCTCTCAGGTTTGCACCCAGAGTGCTGGAGGTGATGTGTGAGGAGCCCCTTCGCCTCTCTGAGCACCTGCCAGCCTTGGAGACAAGAAGTTATTGGTCACTGGCCCTTCCTGACCAAGAGGAAGGCTCCTTCCCCTCCCTGCCCAGCAGCATTTAATAATTAATAGCTCTCATTAATATTACAGAATGTCCCCAGCACCCCTGGCATGGGCCCCTGGCTCTGCATCCCGTGGCTCCTCTTGATTTGCCTGCTGGGTGCCCCACAGGCTTTTGGGGCCCTTAAAAAGGGGCTGAGACACAGATGTCCAGCATAAGGAATTATTTGCACACCTTGTGTCTCCAAGTGCTGCCTTGAAGGTCTCCTAGCCAGCAGGCACCTGTTGGCATAGCTGGTGATGGGGTGCCCCATCCTTGGGCTGCTGGTTTCACCTGGGGATGAAGTGACTCAGCCTCGGCCTTGCAGAAAGCCCCTGGCAGGAGAGGTGGCCCTGTGCGAGTGGTGGCATCTCCTGGTGTCAGCTGTGGTGACGGTGACTGAAACCATGGCCTGTCCCCTGTGTGCCCTCACGTGCTGCATGCTTTGCATCCTCTCTGTGCCATCATCCCATAGCAGTTCCCGTCCCACAGTGGCACTTCCCCCTCCTCTGCCCCTGTTTTTTTGGGTCCCCGTGTCCCTGACTGTGCCACCAAGCCCCCTTGTGCGGGCTGCCCAGTGCTGGGACTGGGGTGTGGCAGCAGGAGCTCTGCCAGGCACTGTTGCTGCCTTGTTTGCTTCAGTGCCGATTAATTAACATCAAAAAGCTAATTAGGATTCCACAGCCCTTCCCACCCAGCCCTCTCCTTTGGAGGCTGGAGGATACTCGTCTGCAGGATTTTGCTGCAGCCCTGTGTTAAAAGGACTCAGTTCTGGTCTGTCCCATCCTGGTGGTTTGTGTCCCTCTCTCTGCTCCCAGCTAATCCATGGGGCTAAAGCCCCTCGAAGCCTGGCAAATGGGAAGTGATATTTGCCACTAATCCCTCTGCTCTCCTGGGCAGGCTTCTCATATTACAGGTTTATTAAAAAAAACAAAACCCAGGCAGCAATAACTGCGGCCCCAGGGAGAGCCCAAGCACAGATTGTTCCTGGTCAAACCCCACCAACAGGAGAGCCCAGGCAGAGGCAGCACAGGCCCAGCCCGATCTCATGGAGCATCTCTAGGCAGAGCCCAGCCCCTCGTGCAAGCAGAGAAGGAGTGAGCCACAATCCTCTTTCTCCCTGGGGAACGAGCAGGATTCCCATGAGTCACAGACTAAATCCAATTTTTCCCCTCAAAGGCTGTGGGATAAACCCTGCTACTGCTCACCAGGGCTCCCCGTTCTGGTGCCAGCATCCCCTGGCCTTGGCATCTTCCCCGCTGCTGGGCTGGGCAGGAGCAGCTCCTGCACTGGCATCTTGCAGGGACGGGACAGAGCCAGCACCACCTGCCTGGCACCTCCTAGGACAAGCACAGACTCTACTGCTGATTCTTTGCTTTGCTTTGCGAGGCTTTTGAGGAAATTTGCCCAGAATTAGGGATGCTGTTTGCTGTTTCTTCCAGGACAGGGCAGTGATGTTATTCCATCCTTTCCCAAAGTTTTGCCTCCTTGAGGATGGGTTTGTCCTGTGGGAAATTCAAACCACTAAATACATGTCATTGGTTTTTCTGGTTTTTCTTTTTCCTGCAAAAAATACCAATTTCCCTGCAAGGAGTCTCACTGCAGCTCGAAACATTTCATTGCATGGACTGGGGGTTTCCTTCTGGTTTTAAGTCAACATTTCCCCTCAAAATGTCACTCAGGGAAAGCTGCTTTTTTTTACAGCAAAAGTCTGTGATGACATTTTAAGTGGAGAAGAAAATTGCTGCTTCGTTTCAAAATGTCAACTTTGAGTGGGGTGGGCTTAGAGAATTTTTTTTTTTTCATTCCAGTGTTTCCCAGGGGAAAAGCAAAATGGTTTTGTTAGACTCGAGTTTTGTTAGACCCCCATCATCCCCAAAATAAATCAGGTTTTGGTTTGTTTTTTTTTTTTTTTTACCTGTTTGCATTTTTGTAGCGGGGGAACTTTTGCCAAGAGTTGTGCTCCAGTGGGATGCTGCCTTGGGAAGGGACAGTCCTGCTGCATCCAAACCTGAGCCCTCTATGGCAAATTCTCTGTCGCCAAACTCCAGTGAGGATCTGTGGGGGAGACTCCCTTGCTGCCGGCTGGCCTTGGTTGCTGTGGGAAGGATTAACAGCACATCCAGGTTTTGAAGCTCTCCTCTTCCTGCTTTCCCTCCGTCTCGTGCTCCTGGTTTTATTTCATACAGCTCTCCTCGAAAATCGCTTGTTCTAGATTAGGCTAGAGACTGGAGTTATCTTCCTTTTATTTATTAGGGTAATTATACCTAATGATTCACATGCTCGGGGAGAGTAATTGCTCCCAAATACAGCGCTGGCAGTGTTCTTACCCAGCCGGGGTGCAGTGATTCACAAACACATCTTTTCCTACAATTCATCAGCTGATGATCCCGTAATTGCTGACTCGGTTTGGAGGCAGTTAAGGAGCGATCGAGGACCCGGCGCTGCCATCACGGTGTCCGGTTCCCCCTGGTGGGGTGGTCACTCGCGAGCGTTTCCTCCCTGCCGCCCAAATGCCCGGCACCGTTCGCTTCCAGTGTGGGTTTTGCTGGGGATTTTGGTTGGGTCGAGCCCCTCGAGCTGTGGGATTTGTGCTTTTCAAAAGAGTCACGGTGCCTAATGTGGCAAATTCCATGGCACAGCCTGGCCGAGGGAAAGCCTGGGCTGTCCCCCTCCATCCTCCCAAAACGTGGCAGTGATGTGGTTTGACCCTCGCCTCTTCACAGCTCTTGGAGCAGATGGGTGAGAGCCTAGGAAATACTGATGTGGAAAGCCAAACCCTCCAGGTTTTGCACATAGAAAAGCTTCTGTGTGGATGGAGTCCCACTCCTGTGGGGGTCTGGCAGCCCCCTGCCTGCACTGCCCCAGGGAGGGGACATGTGGAGACCCTTGCCCCAGGACTCCTGCCCATCCACCATTCAGGGTGGGTAAGGACACTCCACAAGCGATGATATGCAGAGCCCACCCTTCTGCACAGCTCCAGCCCCCAGAGAAACCTGGACACTGCAGGTGCAGGAAGGCTTCTGGGAGTGTTTTGAAGAGTGTTGATGTTCCCAGTGCTACCCTGTGGCATGGAAAGGCAGCCTGAGGCTTGAAATTCCTCCCCCTAGCTTCAGGGGAGCCCAGGGTGGTGGCTCTAGGGTGGCTCGGCCCCTCTGGAGCTGCTTAAGACAACACCATGGTGCTCAGCTGGAGGCTGCTGGTTGGCTGTGCTGTCCCGGGCCAGCAAAAAGAATTTTTTGGTGCTGTGTGGCAACCAGAGAGTGTATTGCTACTTTGTTGGGGGTGGTTTGTTGGGATTTTTTTGGTTGGTTGGTTTTGTTGGTGTTTTTTTTTAACTAGAAGAAGCTCTTCCCTTCTCAGTGTGTGTCTGGGCTGCACTGCATGAGCCTGCACCCACCACCCCTTCCCTCCTGCCCCAGGCACTGCTCCAGGTCGCCCGCCCCGCGGATGCCAGAATCGCTGCCGGGATGTGAGCAGAAAGGCAGAAGGAGAGGAGGTGGCACAAACAGCCCTTTTTGCTGGCCCATCCCCAGCACTGCCTGGGTGGGCTCCCAGGGGAGCCTGCCCTGGCTGCCCCCCACCCCAGAATGTGGGGTTGTGCCAGTGCTGCTCCGTGAGCACTGACTGGAGGAACAGCTCCCTGGTTTCCTTCCACCCACATCCACCTCCTTAGTGGAGGATCCACGCTTGTTCACACCAGTGCCTGGCCCCCTGTCAAGAGCTCCTGCAGGCAGCCAGGAGCTGCTCCTAATGGGCTGCCAGGGGATTTGGGCTCTGACAGCTCTGCAGCTCCCTGCAACTGCTCACTCCAGCTGCTGGGCCCTCCTCTCCCTGGTCAGATGGAGAAGGATGCTCTGACCTCCACAGGGAGGAGGCTGGCTCCTTTTTCTCCCTTCACCAGGCGTTTGTGATGGTGCTGGAGGGTTGTGGTACCCATTGCCTTGGTGGGGCTGGTAAAGCCTTGGGGAACAATGGTGGTAAAAGCAGAGGGTTCCCGGGCTGGAGGAGCTCCTGCAGGGTGATGCTCCAGGATGGGGACTGTGAGAGGGGAGGAGGTCTGCGTGTAGCACAGAGCGAGTCTTGTCACAGCTCCCAGCAGGGAACTGGGATGGGAGGCCCTTGTTAGCTGGGGGAGCTGGGAGTGAGTGCTGACACCTCCTGGGGCTCCTCTCCAGCAGCTCTGGGGCCTCCCAAGCTTTCTCCTGGCTGACACATCGCCTCTCTTCTCTGTTTGATGCAGGGCTCCTGCGTCTCCCCACAGACCCTGTACAGGGGCTGGGGGGAATCCTGTGGGCTCCCTGGGGTCCGGCTCCATCCCAGCGGGGGCCGTGGCAGCCACTGCAGAGGGACTGTCCCGTCGCCCTCCAGCACGGAGCATCTCACAGCCTGCCGTCTTGTATGGCTTTTTATTCCTATGTGATCATACATCCCACTTCATATAGGGATTGAAGCCGTGCAATACGCCGGGGTCCTACGGCGGAGAGCAGCCCCTGTGCCACGGGAGCCGGCCTCGGAGGAGCCACCAGAACTGTCCCCTGGGGTGCTGGAGGAGGATTGCTGGCCTCAGCCTGGACTCCGTCCTGCATCCCAGGCTCCCCAGCCCTCTTGGGATGCAGGTGAGGGGTGCCGAGCTGCTTGGGGGTGAGGCCAGCACAAGCCCACTCCTTGCATTGCACCCCCTTGCGAGGGTGGGCCTGGTTCTGCACCACATCTGCTGTGGAGAGCCCCGGTGACTGCGCTGGTGGGCTCATCCCTTGGGAATCCGCTGCTTTGGATTTGTCCCCGACTATCCTGGGACATGGGCGACAGCCTCCGGCAGCATCTGGGTGCAGGCACTGCCAGCAGCACAGGGGAGGAGGAAGAGGAGAAAGATGCTGAGGAATGGCCATGACAGCGAGGGCTGCCCCAGGCACAATGCTCTTCAAGGTTTCTCAAGAGGTCTCAGCCGCTCTTTCAAGGTTTGTGTTCTATCTATCACATTAGCGAAAATAGTGAAAATCGTGGCTTGTGGAGGAGATGAAAGGCAGCCCCTTCCAATGCCTCCAATAAAGGAAGGGCCCCATTAACACCTAGTGAATTATTGGCCATTAATCAGGCTCCGTGCAAAATAAAACCATCCACATTTATCATTATTGGATCCTTAATGAAGTGATAATGGGAATGCTGGGGAGCTGTGATATTAATGTCTTCTAAGAGGCAAGAGCAGAGCCAAGGGCGGCAGCCAAGATTTTTAATTTACTGCCAAAAGCTCGTGCTGTTAATAACGCCGTTACTTCTCCCGGCCGTTAGCACTGTTTGGCTACGAGCTGCCTGCTTAGGAGAGCAAATCAACCCTGAACATACCCAGCCTTTCTTCACCTGCTCCCCACCCAGCATCTGGGCATGTTTTTCCCACCCACTGTCCCAGTGTCCCCTGCCCATGTGTAGGGATATGGCCAGAGAGCTGCTGGCCATCTTCACCCAACTGCCTCCTTCCCGAAGGCTGGCTGGTGTGGAAAGTTTTGCTTTTCTGATAAAAAGGGAAGGGACTGGGAGCGTCAAGCCTGAGTGGCTCTTACTGTCCTCACTCTCTCTGTGACTTTTCTCCTTAGGCACAAGCACCCCAGAGCCAGGGTGACATGGAGCTGGTCCCAGCATAGCCCACATACTGGGGCTGCTCAGAGTGACCACAGCCACGCTCTGGTTTCTTCATTTGTGCAGCTTTACTCCCCTGAGGCCAATATCCCATCCAGGACAGTGCAGACAAGCTGCAAAGCCCTGCTCAGCTGTGGTGACTCACTCGAGTGAGATGGGAAAGTCCTTGCTCCTGCCAGGCCCTGCCAGCCCAGAGGCAAATCGTTACCAGGCAGGTAAGCAATGCTCTTGTGTCTTGAGAGTTGTGTTATCTCACAAACCCTGCTAAACCTGACCACTGTGGCCCAAATGTATGTTGGCTCACGTGTGGGGCCTTTTGCCCTTTTCTGAAGGGACTGCAGGTCAGAGGGAGCTAGCTTTGGGCTGGAGCGATAGCAGACAATTCCCTGCTCAATGCTGTCAAGAAGAATAAGATGATGCTTTGTCTGTGAAGGCTGCACACACTCCAATGCTCCTTTTGTCCTTAGGCAGAAGCTGCACAAGGTCCACCCAAGCAACCCTTCGGAAATGGAGCTTTGAGTTATCTGGGTAGAAGCATCAGAGAAGTATTTCTGTAGCCTGGGTGTTCTTGCTGAACCTCCCCCTGGCCTGTTATCTTCTCATTAGGAAAGAAAGGACAAGAACAAAATCCATATATGGCAGCCAAGCAAAGGTAGATGGGAAATGCACTTCAAACAGCTCCATCCTTTCAACAAACCTTTTATTAGACTTCTCTCCTCCCCAACACGCACTCTTTAATCGTTATGAAAAGCCACCGTTCAGGAAGCAAGGACACTGCTCAGGCTACCTGGGGTAGGCATTTCCCAGGAGAAGCCAGCCAGCACTAGCCCGAGGCCCTCTGAACGTGACTGGGAGGCAGCACAAGCAGCAGCTCCAAGGACCAGGGCGGTGCTCAGCAATGTGGCAGAGCTGTGGGCAGGGGGTTATGGTGGGCCCGTGGCAGCGTGCCCAGGCTGGCACACTGGACCACTGCTGAAGTGCCCCTTCTGCCAGGCACCCCAGCCCGAAACCGGAGTCAGTCTGCATTCCGCTGGAGTGGAATAGTCCGGGGAGCATCCCCCACGTTGTGGAGGCAGCTTTAGCCAGTTCTCCTGGCTGCAGCCCAGACTTTTGGCTGTATCGCTGCCTGTGTTAGTGCCCCTGTGGAGCTGCCCTGCTGGGCATGGAGCAGGCGACCTGCCAGCGACCTCCAGAGAAAAACACACGGCACAAAGCAGCTTCTCCTGCACAACCACCCCCTGACATTACGGGGGCACAGCGAGCTCTACAACTCTTGGCAGATTTTCCCCAGCAGATCTCGGAGCTGTTTGCCAGTGTGAGCAAGTTCAGGCATGTTACAGAAGACCTTCAGACTCTGAGGACAAATGAGATGCGTGGATGAGTTTAAACTACCGGGCAAGACTGGGGTTTTGGAAGTCCCAGGGTTGTGCCTTACTCTGAGCCTGGGCTGTCGCCCAGACAGTCCAGCTGCCAGCCTGGCATCGACACCAGGCCCCGTGATGGTCCTGCTGATATCCCTACTTGTTAGATATTGGCTTCAAAGCCAAAATAGGAGGTTTTGCATCCTCCTCAAAACCCCACCCTCTGATCCACCTTGAAGTGGGGCGCAGGACGACTGTTCAGTGAGACACCACAACTCAGGGTGTTGGCACAATGGTGTATTTATGTCACGAGATGAGATCAGCCACACGGAGTAGGTCGGTCTGTCTGGGAAGAGTCTGAGTCAAGCGTGTCCTATTACATTAGAGCTGGATTTTCAAAGGAGCTCAGCTCCCATTTAGGCTCTGTAACAAACAGACAGATATTCAAAAGGAGTCAGACGTGCTGGGTCATACTGGCTGCTGAGCTGAAGTCCTTTGAATATCCAGCCAAACTGTCAGTGTGCCTGTTGCTGCAGGCAAAGCCCTCCTGAAATCCAGCCCCACTGTGAGCTCCACATCCTGGGAAACCAAGCTCATCTCTGCTCTCCCACATATCACACCACAGTAGGTGACAAAAACGTGATAACCACCGTGTCCTCGTGCATGTGGGGGGAGCAGTTCCCTGTCAGAGCTCAGCTCTGGCAGATCTGCCCTTTGATCAGCTCAGCAGCATGGGTCAGGAGAGCTGAGCATGAAGGTTTCCTTGCCTTTTGTTCTATGGAATTAGCAGAGTTAATCAGAATGACAGCGACTTCTGCCTCGGTGCAGAGGAAAGGTCAGTGGCTCAGGCTGGATGCACGACAGTTTTCTAGACAGTTGGAAAACAACACCATGAAAGCTCATGGCATAACATGCTGCTGGCACGGAGGCTCTCCCAACAGGGACCAGCAGGGAAGATGTTCCTGTGGAGGGAAGGAGGCTGGAGGAGGACTCCACTCGGCTGGCTTGTCACTGCGCTTCATTCATCCCCATCCTTACACTGCGCGGTGAAGATATGTCATCCTCTTTGTCACTGGGCACTGCTTGTGTCACCCAGCCAGTATCAAGAACTTCTCTCTGCCAACGTGCTCCTTAGCCACACTCCTGGGTGTGCATCCTGCTGGGCTTGGGGTCTCTGTCACCTCAGTACCCTGGTGCAGGAAGAGCTGTAGGGCACTGTGCTGGCATGTGGGGCAGGCGCTGGGTGTCCCCTTCCCACCACATCCCCCCAGCACCTCCATGCCTCAGGTGAGCAGGCTGTTACTGCTCTTACATCCTTCAGTCACTGTAATTTGCTCCAGTGAACCCCTAAAACCGCACTGCTGGGCTGCTCTTGAGCTGGGGGCGCTGGAAGTGCAACAGTGCAGCAAGGGCTCTCCCTGGTAGCCCTGCCATGGCCTCAACTTCCTCACATCCCTTAAATTAACTATAGTTGAAGCAGAGACAAGTCTTGAATCCAGTTTCCTTGTCTGTAATGTGACCTCTTACCTGCCTCTGATCCCCCCAATTACAAGTGCTTGTTTTTGCTGTGGACATCCACTCATGTCTAATTAGCGGATTCTTTCTGTCAAAGACACTAGCAGCCCTGACAGTGAGCCTTAATTTAAGTAGTTTGCATTTGTCCACAGCATTGGTGCTTTCATTTACTCCTGCTCCTAATTAAGTGCATCTGGATATCTGCAGAGGGAGCTCTCAGGATCTCTTCATGGCTCTAATTAAAATGGCCTGGATGTCCATGACATTGGTGCCTGTCAAGCCTGTCACCAGGAGGTGATGCCCACCTTGGAACTGGCTGAAGAACGTGTAGGAGTCGTTGTTCCTGAGAAAGGCCTCCACATCCAGGCCCTCCTGGAGTGCCTCAGCCACCAGCCCTGGGCTGCAGAAGGCTCCCGCTGCCTCCGTTGGCCCGTCCTGCCCGTCTGTTCCCCCGCTGAAGAAGAGGATCTCACACCTCCCTCGGGAGCTGCTGGCTCCCGTGGCCCGAGCCCTGTGCAGCCCCAGCCCCACATGCAGGGCCAGCTCCTGGTTTCTCCCTCCCTTGCCGGTTCCCTGGAGCTGGACTGTGGTTTCTCCACCGGCCAGGATGCAGACTGGTCTGTTGGGCCCTAATCCTCGCAGGGCCTGTAGAAACTCCTCGAGGTCCAAACCTGGGATCTGCAGCTCTGCTGCCAGCTGCAGGAGATTCCCCCTCAGCTCGTCACTCAGGGGCCCATCTCCGAGGCCAGTGAAGCCCAGGCAGAGCAGCTGGATCAGCTGGCAGTACAGCGTGGCAACACGGCCCACTTCCCCGTGCACTGCTGCACTCAGGACCAGAGCTGCATAGCCCAGGCCCTCGGCCTGGCGTCTGGCCTCTTCCAAAGCCAGTGTGTTTGACCCGAGGATGATGTTGGAAACATGGGAGTAGTTTTCTGGAGCAGCGGGCTTGGTGGGAGAGCTGGAGAGGACCATTTCCACTGACTCGGGCAGGTTGTGCAGCAGGTTGTATTTGGTGAGTATCTGAAGGCAGTCTTGGGCACTGTGGGAGCTGGCAGCAGTGGGCCCACTCGCTATGATGTCCAGGGGGTCACCTATCACGTCAGACAGGATGAGACTCACCACCTGTGGAGAGAAACGCCCACAGATTATTGCAGGAGGCAAAGACAGGTGACCACAGAAGAGCCCTGGCATAAGCACTGCTCTGAGTGCCACCCCCACATCAAAGCAGATGGAAACAGGGTAGGTCTTCACCCATTTTTATTTTATGGACCTGTGAGTGTCACCTTGCCCTTCCCAAACCCACAGATTTACAGTCCCCTCTGAAGCTGGGTCATCATGTTGGAAGATGTAACCTGTGACACTGCACTTGTCAGGCCCAGCCTCGTGTGGATTCAGCAATGGCACACGCTGAGAACAGCCCCCAGCAGAGCCAAGGGTCAGAGCCAGCCTTGAAAGCTGTGCTGAAGCACCAACACTTGGAAGTGCCTGCTGGGTGTGGGCTGGGGTCTGCAGAGAGTGGCGTGATGGGATAGCTGATGTTTCCCAAGTCTGAATTCCCACTTCTCCATCTCTGTCTCCCTGAGAGCTTTGGTCTTCAGTGAAACCTCAGCCAGAGAGCCCCAAAACAGTGTGTGAAGTTGTTCACTCAGTATGGAGAAAAACCTTGCAAGTTGATTAAACCTCTATTTCGAGGGTAGATGGGTGATCTCTGGGCAAACAGGGGCTTTCCCTGGGTTACCTGTGCAGGATGTGCCAGCTGGGCCAGCCCTCCACCCTTCAGCACGGACAGAGTCTTCCGGACAATGTTCAGCTCCTGTATGGCAGCTCCCCGGGAAGCCAACAGCTTTGTGAGTTTCTCCTTCTCTTCGAGGAGGATGGGAGGGATGGGAGCAGGCAGCAGGGCTGATCCACCCCCTAGGATGCAGAAGAGATGGCAAGGACATCAGGGTAGCATGAAAAGGAGGACAAAGGAGAGCAAGGCTTGAGCCTTTTCTCTTCCCTCACCAGTGTCTGGAGGGAAGGCAGAGGTGACTGGGGACCTAAGCTAACATCTCTGGAGAATTCAGCCATCTTCACCAATGGGTTTTAATCTCTGCTGTCCTGCACTCTCTGCACCCAGGCAGTGTGAGCCTGGCTGGATGGGGGCACCACAAGCCTGCAGTGTTGTGGGGATGACAGAGAAGGGACAGCAACTACCCTCACCTCTGCACTGGGCTGCAAGTGGGTCCTCACACTGATACTCAAGGGCTGCCTGGATGGGTGAGCAGGGCTCACACAGCAGTCAGTGCTGTGCACACAGGAACACTGATTTGGTGGCTCCCTTTATTCAGGACAGCGTGTAAAAACACCGGCTAGGGCTGCAGCAAGATTGGAAACTGCTGAACTGCACTCATCTAGGCCTGGGAGGAAAGAAAAGGGGGAACAGTAATGCAAAGGACAAAGCACACCCAGAGTCCAGGGTGATAGCTTCACTGATGGGAATTCTGTCTGATACAGAAGGCCTTGGAAATGTGGAAAAGAAGGCAAGGTTCTGATGGAAAAGTGGAATGGATGGAAAATACAGAGGAGAAAAGAGCAAGGTCTGTGCAGAGAGTGAACATGCACAGAAGTACAGCTGAAAGCTTCTGTCAAAACGCAAAGGCTGCTCAGAGGTTTGAGACAAATCAGCATCAATAAAACATGATGAGCAAGAAAAACAAATGCAAATGCCTGTGTTTCAGTCAATAGCCAGAGATGTAGCTGAGAGGCAGGAGCAGTTGGGGACCGGCTGCTGTGTGGGAGTGCACATGCATAGGGAGTCACAGCCACGGGGAGATCCTGTACAGGCTCCCTGAAGGGCTGAGGAGTCTCTTGGAGATCCCTGTAGCCAAAAGACAGGAGGAAGCCCAGGGGAATCCCCAGAAAGCACAGCTAGCTTCCAATCACTTGGGTGTTTGCCTAATGGCACTGCTCTCTCTGTACCAGATCAGGCTTCAGCATCCACAGAGGAATAAACACTGAGCAGAGGAGACCAAGGCAGCTCTGCAGAGCTGCTCCAAGCCCCTGCAAGCTTTTGCCCTGTCACACTCACTGAGCTCAGGATGAGGTGATGTCACTGCATCCCTATGATGCACCTTCTTACACAGCCCTGGATCTGGGGACAGCCTGGGGGCCAGCAGCCAGGCCCTGGGGGGGTGCAGGGCTGCCCCTGCAAGGCATGCAGCTTACTGTGTGGTACCTGGAGGCCTCATTTCCACTGGCTAGGAAGGAGCCAAGCCCTGGGAAAGGTCAGTCCCAAATCTCAGCTTTCAGACTAACGCTCCTGCACAAATTCAGAGCATGCAAATCCAACAAGTGCTTGCTTCTCCAAGTCTGCATCCCCCAAATGTAAGGAGGGGGCAGGAGGAAAGTGTCTCCTTGCCAAGAGGTGAGAACAGCTGTCAGGCTGTGCCCAGAGGTGCCACTTCACTGTGGTGGCACACTGGCAGGACCCAGCCTGCGCAGCTCAGCCTCTTTCCAGTGCTGGGAGGCAGCGTGTCCACTGCCCTGTGCTCTCTCTTGCTGCATCCCTGGAGAAAGGATGGCAGAAGGGAGAGGAAAAATCAGAGGTGCAAGTGTCCATGCTGAAGGGGCTGACACAGCACAGCTCTCCCTTCTGTGGGTGGCAGACAGCTGGGGGCCCTCAGCAGATCCCATTCCCTGGGACCCCCACACTACCTGAGATGAGCACAAGGAGCAGGTCATCTGCAGTCAGACCCTCAGCCAGCTCCTGGATGGCAGCTGCTCCCTGCAGAGCCTCTGCATCTGGGAGGTTGTTCTTGGCGCCTTCGACGACCTGGATTTTGCTGTGTGGCTTCAGCAGCATCTCCCTGGTGAGGTAAGAGAGGCAATCACACCACGGATCTGTGCACACACACAGGCAGCCAGGCTGTCACCTGCAGGTGCCTGGTGTACCAGCAGCATACAGTGAGTGACCAGGACAGGGAGACGGCCTTTGCTGAGTGTCTCTTCCCCACAGCTGGACAGGCAGCACATCCAGCACAAGAGGTGGGCTGTGTCACTGGGACGTGATGGCGGTTGAAGATGAGAGCGGTGGGGTGGATGGGGTGGGCAACAGCGCAAGGGCAGCTGGAAAGGACTTAAGGTGTTCACAGCAACATCCCACAGAGGACAAATCTGGCAGCCTACACCCCTCCTTCCTGCTCCCCAGAATTGTCCAGAAACAGTCCTTACTGCATTCCTGCTCGCTGCAGGCTCTCCTGGATCCCTAGCGGCACATTGATGATGCCCCGAGTGAGGTGGTCTCCCAGGATCTCTTCTGCTGCTGTGGCCATCCCCAGCACAGCTTTTCCGAAACCCACCAGGTACAGGCCCCTCTTCACTGGAAAGGCCTGGCCCTTCACCAGCAGCTGAGGGCACCCATCTCCCTGCAGCTTGAGAGCCCTCTTCAGCATGGGAGCCGGGCGGACGGTGCCCACGGCGTGGCGGAACAGGGACAGCGCGTGCTCGCGGAGGGACATGGTGCACAGGCTGGCAGGGCTGAGCCTCTCTGCCTTGTGGGGTGGGCTCGTGCACTCTCTGCTAGCACTGGCAAGGCCTCAAGGGCTGGGACAGCCAGCAGCCTCCAACCTGCAAGGGAAAGTGAACATTTTTGCTAGTAGAAGAGACGGGGCTGTCACAGAAAGAACAGAGAGGTCAAAACATGAACCATGGAACTCTAACTCCTGTTTCCCCTAGATTAAGGTCCCATATGAGCAGCATTTTCTAACTTTTCCCCAGGCAGGAAGAAGGGAAGGACAGTGTCACATTCAAACTACCTGTCAGCTTGTGATTCCCCTGCAATCTCATCACCTCCTGCAGGGAAGGTGAGCTTTGCCAGCCAGCTTCTCCATCACTGTAGCTTTGCCACTGGCAAGCCATCATTTCTATTTGCTTAGCGTTTGACACCTTTCCAAACTGTGGAAGCTGCTCTCTGTCCTGGAGAGAGCAGGGCGTCTGGGTGGAACAGCTTTTCACTACATTAACTCCCTTCCTCATGCTAGCCAAATGCTGATCTCATCCTCTGGCTGTGCATTGCCCCATGTGTCCCTGCAGCATCAGACACGGACTGAGGAGAAACAACAGCCTTGCTGGCTGCCTCATCCCTTGCTGCTGGTGGTCACAGAGAGACCAGTAATGAGGTTTCCTCACCAAACAGCAAATTAACACCAGGCTTCATTTACCTTTCTCTTTTAGTCCTCATTATCCATTAAAATCACATTTAAGAGCCCAAATAAGACTTCATATCCAGGGAAAGTTGCCAGCCGTGTCTGTGAAAGCCCATTTGAGCTGTTCTCCACAGAGCATTAGCATTATATGCAACAGATCTGTGCACGGACCGAAAGATCTCAGCTGCTCAAGGGCAGATACTTGTCTTGACAGAGGAAAGGCGGCCCCTGCCAGCACACACACATCCATTCCTTCCCAGCATTTCTCCTTCCGTCTGTTAACTGGCAGCAAGTTCACTGCTGGTTTCTGACGATCAAAGATCCTTGTGATCTGCATCTCTCCTGCTCATGGCATTTAAGGCAGGATGCCAGGAGGCTGAAGCAGCCCGGGCAACACACTTGATCACAGACCCATTGAAATTACCCGAGGGAGTTAATCCTCTCTCTAGTAAGTGGATGTGTTTTGTGCAAGGGCTTCTTTTAGGAGAGCTCAGGAGTCCAGAGGTCTCTTTGTCTTGACACTCCCATAGCATTGCAAGGTGTTAATCATTAAGCCGACAAGCTTTTCAACAGCTCCTCTGAGTCTAAATCTGCCTTATTTTGCTGCAGGGACCCAAAGGATCTACACAAAAACTCTCTACACAAGCACCTTCTCAGGCACTGAAACTCGGGCACGTTCTGAAATCTTTGGACAAAGAACTTGTAGGTAAGGCTATATGGAGAATCAAAGGTTTGTCAGAGAAAGAACCCCAAGAATCACTGAAGTGGAAAAAGACCCTTAAGAACAAGGCCAACAGTAAACGATCAAATGCTTAGGAGACCAGATTTTAAAGGCAAAAGCCAAGGCAGATTAACTGCCTATCTGTACTCCCTTTTAGGTGCTGGTCAGAAGGACTGGCTTTTCAACCACGAGGAGCCAGGAGAACAAAAGACAGGATGCCCCGATCACCTTGTTACTAGACTCCTAAACTTCACGGCAGCTGATGCTGCCAGAAGTTTAAACCATGGACCCCACTTCAATGAGGGCCAGAGTAACTGTGCTGACCGCAGTGAAGTCAGCTGTGCACCTCTCAGGAACTGAGATAAGCATCTCTGCTGCCAGCAGGTCTCTGATTCACCTGGCAGCACAGGGCAATCAGAGGAAGGTGCTACAAAGCAGAGGTGCATCACACCCCAGGTCACCTCGTCTGAGCCTCGATACAGGGTTCGCAGGAATGGCTGCAGAAAAAAAGCTTAAATGGAGCCAGGCGAGTTTAAGAAAATAAAGCCCCAAAGTTTTTAAGAGGTTTTGCCTCTGCCTTGATGTTTCTGTGCACGGCTGACCCTGAAGCCCGGGGGAATTGAGCACAACCAGACCTGCAACCGTGGCTCCCGTCACACGTGCCCTCCTGGCAGCCCCGTCCAGCTCCAGCTCCAGACACGACACAGCAAGCGTGAGTTCTTTAAAAGCAATCCTCTCCTACTGGAGCTGGAAAAACTAAATGCCAGCTTAATTCATCTGGCACTTGTGTACATACTCCTAATGCTTACTCTGGAAAGCATTTCAGTACAATAGCAGGCATGTAATCTGTTTTCTGCACTCTGAACTCAGATTATATTTTAACCATCGAGGCCTGATCTGGAGTCTGTGGAAGTCAGCAAGCGCCCTTCCATTGCTTCTTAGGATTTTTGGGTCCACTGCCTGACACTGATCTCAGAGCATAGGTGTAAAGGCAGAGTAAATACAGTGTAAAACCTCCTTTCAGTCAGAGGTTATCCAACTTTATACCAACGCAACAGAGAGCTGAATTTGGCACAGATCCATTTGCTTTGGATGTCTCAGTGTGTGACTCTGCTCCTTGTCAGCTCTGATTAGACACACAGGCTCACTGGAGGCTCCCCTTGGAATGGGGGTGCTGCTAATGACACCACAAATCCGTTTTTATGTAATTTATTTATACAGTCTCAGGCACTGGGTACTAAATGTCATCAGGAAACAGCTATAAATCAGTGCTATGAAAACCACTGTAGATATTAACAAAAAAGAAAACTCCTACTCATTTTACTAAGGCTTTAAAAACAAGATCAAGAGAACTGAATATCACCCCAAAACACAGGCAGTTGTGGAAAGAAAAATATCCCAAATGGCAGCTCTCAGGCTCCCTCCCCAGATGGTGGGTTTAGAAGTGGTGTAATTGCCTGTTAGCTGCTACATACTGCACGAGGGGAAATTACACCCTCACATCCCTGCCTTTTCCTCTTCCCACTGCTGGCTGGGAGGAATCTGGGCTGGGAGAAGGGGCTGATGATGTGACTCATATTGCTTCATGCACTAATCTTAGTTTCTCAGGAAAATCCCTTATGGATGAATGAGCCCTCTTCTATATGGATATAAGGTGACATGCTATAGGCACGAATGGGGTTCAGGTTTCCCACCTTCCCTTTGTCCCTGGTTGGGATCATTTGGAGCTGGGATATAGACAGTCTTCTGAAAAGTTTTCTGTAAGTTCGCACTAAGCTTAGGATGAAAATGATGCTTAGAATTGCCTGTTCCAAAGAGAGCTGGAGGATTGTAAGAGGTTTAGATTAATCCCCTTTAAATGAAAACTTCCTCAGCTTTCATTGATGAATAATCTACGCACTTATGATAATCTACACACACCACTATAAGCCCTTTCTTCAGAGGGCTCCTCCTAAGCCTGTAGAAATTTCCACTGTTAGCTCTCACACCAAAAAGCAGCAAAACCCCAGCTTCTCATTTTCACCTTCTCTGGGAAAGAGGGAGGGAAAGGAGCTGGACTGTGATAAAATACAGGCAAAATGCTCGTTTGCATTACCTTTCATTAACTTTTTAATTAAAGCAATTCTGCAGGCAAGGAGCCAAAGTCAGAGGGAGACAGAAAATCCAGCAGTGGGGGCAGAAATGTGGTAAAGCTGCCAAGTAAATTGGATGGTGGCAAGAGACCAAAAGCACGGACATAGCAGGGCAGAGTCTGAGCCATAAACTTGGAGTCACACTGGGGAGGAAAACAGTGAACAAATGAGCTGGCCATGCCCATGCAGTGAGAAAAATGAGCCAGCACCTCACTCCATGGCAGGTACTTGAAAGCCAGAAAAATACTCCTTTCTAGGGGCCAGTCTGCCTTCACTGGGCAGAGCTGAGCTATTCCAGGTGCTGTGGTTGGAGGTTTGTTCAAGGATTTGCATCTTGGGCTTGTGGTTTTTTTGAAGTTGGGAGCAATTGTGCTTGTTGCAGGCCAACCCAGCCACACACACATCCTGAGCGTTTCAGGTGCTGTGAGATCAGAGGATGCTGTGCCAGAATGTCTGATTTAACTGAGAACTTCAGGGACCTAAGTTACTTTAGCTTCAATGCTGTCAGGACGCCTCTGGATTTCCTCCAGGACTGGTGGCTGGCCCACCTTGTACAGGGTCAACTTCAAAATCCCTGAGGGGCTAGGAAAATATTTGAGATGGCACTGGATCAAACCCCAATTGTTTGAGGATAATTTTGAGCTCAAGCCCTAAAAGACAGATTACAGTAGTAAACTCCCAGACACAGCAAGTTTTAGCGGCATCTCTTGCTCCTCGTTTTTCTTGCTGCGCGACTTTTTTCTGGCCTCTCGGCATGTAAATTACTGACAGACTCACCAAGGCTCCCCGCTTCCATTTCTCCTGCATCACCAGGGGAATTTACCTACAAAGTACAACAGAGTGGAGATTTTACTGCCTTAAACTCCCCCGTTCCCACTTACTGACACATCTTCTCTATCATTTGATATATCAACTTTAATTCGCCTGGTGAGCCCTGCTCAAACCCAAGCTTGCTGCTCCACATGGTCCCAAAAGCATTACAAGAAAATTTTCCAGGAGATGCACTGAACCCAGGAGGGAAACAAAGCAGTGAAGGCTTGTTCCAAGTGACTATTCTGGGAGGATTAGATGGGGGATTTTTCAAGACTAATCTCTTTAAATGAAAATTTCAGAATTTGATTAATTTTTTAATCTGCACATGGATTTGCATAAAATTACTGCGCTGCCTCATTCACATTTGGTAAAAGAGAAAACGTCTGCAGCAAGGATGGGCAGCTTTGAAGGGTCTGGTGCATGACTGGGTGTGCAGGGACGGGGTGAAAGGACCATTGCCCCCACTCACTGCAGTGCTCCTGAGTCCAGAAGTGGGAAAGAGGATGAGGGTGGACAGCAGCAGTATGATGAGACCAGAGGGTTTGCCAGGCAGGCACAGGAGAAAGTAGGACGGAGCCTGGATACCTTTGTTTTAAGAATACGCTGAGCTCTGGGAAACCCAGGAGTCCTAGTTTCCAATATATGGCTTTCTATATGTTGCTTGGAAAAGAAATATGTTGCTCTCATGACTGATTTACTCACCAGGGAAGTGTCAACAGGGTCTCTTTGCCTTTGATGGGGAATGTGGCTTAAGGCCAAACACAGGGAAGATAAGTGTTCTGTTCAGCATTTTATATATATAGATCAGTATCATTAGCAAAAAAAAAATTAACTGGATTTGACATATGCATCTTACTAGTTTTTCTAGGTCACACTCCCTTCACTCCCTATATACCTTTTGGAAATGATTTTCCCATGCACTGGGGATTGCAAGGAAGAAAAATGTTTCACTAAAAATTCTTCTGTAGCTCAACACAGAACACCACTACCCTGAAGCCAAGCCCATGCCAAGTCTACTTCCTTTCATGCTGTAATTTCTCAAACTCCCTATTCTGAGTCAACTTGCCATCAAAGATGAGAGTCATTTAAAATACAGGCAAGGATCACAGTATTCTAGAGAAGATGAAAAGCTGCGAGCCTTGAGGACTGGAATAGCAGAAAGGGGTTGAAATTCAGTGCTGCGAAATACAAGGTCATGGTCCTTGGGATTAATAGCAGAAAATTATGAGCTCCTCAGCTGGAAATAACATAAGAGGAGAAAGAGCCAGGAATCTTAATCGGTCACAGGATGACAATTACAGCTGCCCTCTGGGCTGAGACAAGAGGCTGTGGGGAATGTGGAAAGCAGCAGATGTGAACTGCCTGGACTCTGCTGAGGTTTTTGACATCATTCCCGTGAGCACGCTGGAGGGTGGGCTGGGCAACCACAGCCAGCCCCGCTGGAAACCAGCCTGACCACTGGGCTCAGAGGGCAGAAAGCAGTGGCTCGGGGTCCAGCTGACATCTGGTAATCAACAGGGACTCTGCTGGGGTTCGTGTCACCCCACGGCTTCACCAGTGACCCGGGGAGTAGCACGGAGCGCTTAACTTGGGGGAACTGCTGATGGAGGCACCTTCCAGAGGAACTGTGATAAACTCAAGGTCAGGGCCCACAGAAACCTCAGGACACTCAGCAGGGAGAAGTGTGAATTTTTGCTGCTGAGCAAGCACAAGTCCTTGTATTGTGCAGGTTTCAGTGGTATCTAATACAGAAATGCATAGGTAGAATAACTGCATTTGATCGATTTTACTCAAGCAGCAATTAAACATTTTTTCCATTAACTAATTTTGCAGGGGCATTATCCATAATTCCTACTTAATATGACATTTTTCTAGGAGATCCAATTATCCTGCCAGCTAAATTCCAGCTTGGTATAAACTGACAAACTAGGTTCCAACGATTAGGAAGAAAGGCAGAAGAATAAAAAGGAAGTGACAAAATATCAAATCAACAACCCACGGTGTTATACAACTCTAAAACTTAGCTAAGTATTGTAGGTGTTTTGAAGTAAATTGTCTTATGATGTTATTGGTGAGTCACCTCCGGGGCCTGCAGGAGATAATCCAGGCTTTGATCCTGCAATTTAGAGTGTGCAGGACGCACGACATTCCGAGCTTTTCTAAAACCTCTCATCACAGGAAAATCAGCTGTGGGTTTCGAACTGGCCTAGCAAAGGGGCAGCTGATCCCCAGACCCTCAGGAGTAACGAGGGCGTGTTTTGAGTATCCCTGGACTCCGGTGTGAAAGTCTTTGACTTTGTTTCAGAGTAAAAAAGGTAAATCATTCTGAGGAGCCAATGCCACCGCAGCGTGAAAGGATGAGTGGGGTGAGATCTCTAAATATGTAACAGGGAGCTCCAGCAGGCAAACAGCAAGGGCAAGGAATCCGAGAAAAGCAGTATTTAACTAAATCAGACATGCACACAAAACAGTTCAGCCCATCTGAAGGACGTGCAGAGCTTTAACAGGACTTGCTGAGGTTTGACCACAGGAGGGCAACAGGATCCAAACGCAAAATCAAACTCTGTGCTGGACACTATGAAAGGAAATGCAATTAACGTTCAGGAAGGTTTATTTTTTTTCTTTTAATTCTGAGTTTCTGGGGGACCAAAGCGACAAAAAGATCTGCAGGTGGTCTAAGCTTAAAACAGCAGAAAACTTTGTGGGGTGAGATTCTCACAGCTACTCTTATACTCCAAGAACAGCTTTTTAAGGTAAGAAATACACAAAAACATGCACGCTGAGCCTGTCATCAGGATTCGTGACAGAAAAAAGCACTTGCAAGGTGTGTGCACTGGAGCAGCAGCCTCAAAAGCCACGGTGTGTTTCTCAAAGGCTTACGTGTGTGCTGCCCACCTTTACCTGAGAGCTCGTGTGGTGTAGGAGCACGGTGCTATAGCTGTGGTGTTCCTGTAGTACTGCCAACAAGTTTTTAGAGGAATAAAAAAATGCTGGGAAGTAAAAGTGTGCAACAGCTGGACTCAAAGTAGGAGGGGAAGGGTGAGAAAGTGTTCACAGTGTGTTTCAAAGGAGGGGGAGCTGACTGATGCTCCCTGGCCGCCCTGGGCTGCCCAGAGGCTGTTCCTGCCAGGCTCTGCCGAGAGGCCGGCACAGCACGTGTGTCCCACAAATGATTTCACAGAACCACAAAATCAGCTCTGTTGGAAAAGAACCCCGAGACATCGAGTCCAACCTATGACCCAACACCACAGTGTCAACCAGACCATGGCACCGAGTGCCACAGCCAGCCTGTCCTTGAACACCTCCAGGGACAGTAATTCCACATCTCCCTGGGCAGCCCATCCCAATGTCTGATCAGCCCTTCAGTGAAGAAATTCTTCCTGATGTCCAATCTAGACCTCCCCTGGCACAGCTTGAGGCTGTGTCCTCTCGTCCCGGGACGCCAACCCCCACTCGGCTACAGCCTCCTTCTGGGGAGTAGTTGTAGAGAGCGGTAAGGTCACCCCTGAGCCTCCTTTTCTCCAGGGTAAATACGCCCAGCTCTGTCAGCCGCTCCTCGCATGACTTGTGCCCCAGACCCTTCCCCAGCGCTGCTGCCCTTCTCTGGACCTGCTCCAGTATTTCGATATCCTTCCTGAACTGAGGGGCGCAGAACTGGACACACCACTCCAAGTGTGGCCTCACCCTGCCCAGTGCAGGGAGACAACCACTGCCCTGGTCCTGCTGGCCACACTACTGCTGAGACGGGCCAGGTGCCACTGGCCCTCTTGGCCACCTGGGCACGCCTGTGCTCATGCTCAGCCGGCTGCCGACCAGCGCATTTCTCTCTAGTTTCCACTGGAAACTCCGAAAAGCGCCTTAAGTCGATATCCTGTGGGGAACATCCCGCGCGGGGTGAGGCTGTCCCGCGGCTCCCGCGGCCCCTCACGGCCCGGAGCGACGCGAGGGCGCGCGCCCTGCCCGGCATCGGAAGTGACGCGTCCCCCCGGCGCGAAGCCATTGCCCGCTCCACGGGATGACGTCATGCCCTCAACCCGACCTCCCCCCCCC
>VZTE01001503.1:1826885-1852572 GCA_013397775.1 Eulacestoma nigropectus
CGGAGCCCCGCCCGGCTGCCCTGAGCGCCGCCGCCCTCGCTCGGCGCGGCCCGGCGGGCGGGATGAAGCTGACGGACAACGTGCTGCGGAGCTTCCGCGTGGCCAAGGTCTTCCGCGAGAACTCGGACAAGATCAATTGCTTCGACTTCAGCCCCAACGGCGAGACCGTCATTTCCAGCAGCGACGATGACTCCATCGTTCTCTATGACTGCCAGGAGGGCAAGTGAGTGGCGGGGCCGGGGGGGGAGGCTTCGGGCTCTGTGGTAGTGCCTGGGGCACGGGGGCTGTGAGGGGCCGTGGGGGCTGCCCACGGTGGCCTTTGGGGACAAGCTGTGCCTGGCCCCGCAGCTTTGGCTGGCGAGCTTTAGCTTGAGCTTCTCTCCTGTTGTTTTTTAGCGTAGGCTTGTGAGTAGAATCCCAGCGGCAGGGATGGCAGCAGCGTGGGTTTCTCTGCTCTAAGGGTGTACTTGTTATCTTGGTAGGCTGGAGATAGTGGTGATAATTTCCTAAGTGTAAGCGAAAGCTCACTTTTGTGAGAGCTAAACAGTTGTTAAGCCTAAAGGGTTCAGGTCTGGTCACTTCTCCAGGTCTCGGGGGTTGCTGCAGGTGTGGAACTGACTTCTCGGGCTTCTCTGGGCTTAAGTCTCGCTAGTTAATAGAGAAGCGACTGTTGTGAGCAATGTGCAGATGTGCCCTTTCAAACGCCTCATTTGAGTGTAACTTCTTGGCTAAATGCTTTAAGCCAAAAGGTGCAGGGGGTGTGGTGTGTATTACTGTAAGTTCTAAAAATCTGACGGTGTTTTCCGTAAAACCCAGTCCCTGAGTGGCGTCTTGGATCACTGCAGGCAAACGTGGTCCTCTGTGTTTTAAATCATTTTCTCTAGTTGTGTCCTTGTCTGTAAAGCGCAGTTAAAATACGTGTGTTGTTCACAAGCATTGTCTTAGTTTAGGTGTAATCAGTCAAGGTGTTTATTGATTTCTGTTAGCTAAGGGTAATGAGTTACGGGTGTGTTTGTGTTTCTCCTTTAAGTGTCTGGTTTTATCTTTCTTTTACCATTGATCACACGGTGCTCATCTTGTTTTTCGGATAAACCCCCAGAAATTTGCAGAGCATTTGAGATCTGTCAGAGGATGGAAACCTACACTAAGGGCGTTGGAAGTCTATGACAGTTGGAACAATTTGAGCCAAATGGTGTCATTATGCCATTAAAATCTTTCTCGGTTGGTACAAGTGTGCATTTGTCTGCTTTAAATTCCTTCAGGTTTTAAGTTTTACGTGTGCTTATTGGTGTAGAGATGTAGTTCTGAGGTGTTTTGTGGGTTTTTTTGTAAAGTCAGGACTGGGAAGCATCACATCCACGCAGAAAGTGAAAGGCAAACAAGGATGTGTATTGCAGGACAGGGAATAAAAATGACGGGGTAATGCGGGAATGAAAAAGAAATGGCTTGGGAGTATCAAGACAGGGATATGTCAGTGTTGTGTATATTTTCTAGTAAACCAGGTATTCCTAACCCTCCTGCTTTGCCAAGCAGGCCAAGACATCATACGTGCTGGGAGGAAAGATTGCCTCCTGCATATTCTCCTAATTTTCTGAGACACCTATTATACGTTATTTTAGGCTTCTATTTAGTTTGCTTGCTTTACACATTAAAGCTGTTGGTGTTCCCCATCTGCTAGAATGAACTGTGATGTGAAAATGTTTAATTTTTATTTATGTAAGAACAGGTAACTCTGTACGTATGAAGTGTGCCATGGATCGTATCCCCAGATCCTAATTATATGCAGTAGTAGCAGGGCTGAGTGATGTTAATGCAGATGGTATTGATTGCTCTTCCCCTTTCAAACTTGTAAAGAATAGTTTGATGGGTTGGGAGGCATTTGGCCCTTTCATTCCAATCTCCATCTAATCCTGATGTGCTTTATAGTCAGAGGGTTTGCTCTAATTAAGTTAAATGCTGATCAGTGGTCCTCTACTGCAGAGCTGCAGGGCAATGAGAGTAAGTTTCAAGGTAACTCTTGTGTCAGGATGCAGTTCTCTGGTGGTTATAAAATTTTAAAATTATTTGAAAGCTTCTCATGCACTACCAACTGGCTTAAAAGTGTAGCTGTGATTTTTAGAGGTGGCTAGGGACACAGGACACGCTTGTTCTCTGGAAAGTTTTGCTTTGAATTACGTTGTCACTAGAAATTCGTGTGAAGATGAAACCTCATGTTTCTGACTGATCATTCTTGTGGCAGTTTCAGGCTTTTAGTTGATTTCTTTTTCTTTATAAATCACAATTGCAAGAGCCTGGGACTCTCACCTGCTTGGATATAATGGCCAGGAGGAAATGAAACGTCCTGCTTGCTGGGGATCAGTGTAGGATACCCTATTTCATCAAATGGCTGGAAAATTGATGCCTTTCCCTGTGTAAAATTGGGAAAATTTGGTGTGTATGTGTCCTCTGTTAATGAGCAGTTCTGCTGGTAGAATTAAAATGCAGCTGTTTGGTTGTACTTTAGGTGCATCCTCACCGAGTTGGCTGTTTTGCCACACCAAAATGAGTTGTACAGCTCTTTGAGAGTATGGCCAACCCCACCTCGGCAAACTTCAGCTTCTAACAGCGTCAGGACAGTTGAAGCAGTGCTGTGTAGCCAAGGGCTGACAGGACAAGATTATCTCCTTATGTATGTTTTGGGCTTAGGCAACTGCTTATCCATGAGCATCCAATAATTTTGGTCATGAGATTCCACTTCTATTTCAAAGAAAAATTGTTATAAATTTATTTATAACAATTTATTTATTTAAAACTAATAAATTGTTATTAAATTTTCAACCCATCCTACATCACCAACTCCCTTCACAGTGGGCTGGCTCAGAAGCATAACTAAGAGGCTCACTGGAGTCTGTTGGGACTTAGGAGGGATTCTGAAAACTTGTAGGACAGTTGTATGTTGGGATGTACAGCAATCCCTGAGGCTGGGAGTAGCCTGGCTGCACACTGGTAATCCTGCTATGACAAGAATGGTGCTCTAGCAAAGGTTTAGCTTGTATTTTAATGTATATCAATTGTGTATTACTGATACAAATAAAGTGATGGGTCTGGATTCCTGCTCAGCTGTGGTGTTTGCTGGGCACATCCATGTTCCTGCTTTTGGATGATGTTTGCTCATAGCAGCAGTCATTCAAACCAAGGCATGGATGATATTACAAACCTTGCCTTTGTTTTGTTTCATCTTTGTAGCAGATTCGACTGAGCTCTTGTACTTTCCTTTGATACTGATATTGCTTGGTTTGTAGGTGGGCTGGAGAGATTGACCTTGACCTTGGAATTATGTCTAGTGATTGTGCTTTGTTGTTAAAAAGTACTTAATTTTCATGTTTGTGTTTAAAATAGTTGATTGGCAACAGGTCTTGTGTGCAGTGACACACTTCTGTTTGTGTCAGTTTACATGAAAACTTCACCTTTCATAAAACACAGAACTCTTTTTTTTCCTTCTTTTTGGTAAATGTGCTTTTGTCTGTCTGTGGATCTTTATTGTCTCTGTCTATATTAATTTATTCTAAATAGATCTTCTAAGTTTTATACTTGTAATAGAAAAGGAAAGGCCATACGAGGCATGGGAGTATCTAATATAATATATTTTGAGATTGGGGGATTTTTTCTTGGTTTGTTGTTGGGTTTTATTCCCACTAGATTGGTCAGAAGCATAGGTGAGGTAACTTCAGAAAGCAGTGTGGGAAAGTGTATCAGGCATAATGTTAGAGTGTGTCAAAATTTAAATTAGTTATTTTTTTTAGTGTGTGGCATGATTGCATCTGACGAACATTTTAAAAAACTTCTGGAGGAACTGGGGAAGAATCAGTCAAGATTTGGTCTGTGGTACAGGTGGTGTGTGCATTTTCACTGCCCTTGCTGTGTTGGCTTTCACTTCATGGGAACTTGTCCCCAGCAAGTTCGTTTGAAGTCAAAGCCCTATGGCTTCTGCTGCTTGAGAATTAATCTTTAAGAATGTTTTTGTTATGATATGAAAGTCTCCGACTCGTGCTCTTCTTTGGGTGTGTCAGGTTGAGGCTAATGAAAAAAGGAAAAAGTCCAGCGTATTAGAAATACCTTGTCTGAGGGTGTAGTCTAACAAACTTTTCTCTTGGCAGCAGTATTGGTTTCGACCGCTCCTTCTTTTTGTTTCCATTCCCATGCTGTCCTCTTTGGTTGTGTGGGTAAAATATTTCGTGGGCCTGGGTAATAACCAGGTTTAGGAATTTCTAGATTAAAAATAACTCCCGGAAGAGATGGTATTTCTGGTGTTGCTCAGTACCCTTGCTGGTTGACTGCCCAGCTCTGAAACCTTCGTGCTCTCTCAGCTGGGGATGAAAGGGGGAGGAGGACAGTGGAGACCTTGCACTGCTCAAACAGGAACCACTGTTGTGAGAATCCCTCATTAGCCAGCTGCTTCTATGCTTACTCTGCAGTTTAAATTTCTAGCACTGCAGTGCATCACCTGCTTCCCAGACCCCCCAAAATCCAGTTCTGTAGGTTGTGTTCACTCTCACTAGAGTGTCTTTCATTCTGTTGCATAATATTAAATTTGATTTTCTTGCCTTAAGATAGGATACAAGTAGAATTCTGCAGTGGTTTGGGAAAGTCCCTGTGTTACTATGTCTTTTATAGATGGCTGGTATATAGATGTGTTTGGGTTAATACCCCGTGAACAAGACACCCTGTTCTAGGTTTTGAAGTAACAGAGAACAAAGACAAATTATACTCAATCTAAAATAAGCAGCAGATGAATGGGAGATTTGAATGGGCAAGGGCACAGTGAGGCAGTGCTGCTTGCTGTGCTCATTATGTTAGCTCCTCCTTTTCTTTTTGCAGTAGACATCATAGGAAAAGGAATTTTTGGAGGAGACAAGTGCGTTTTGCAGGTGTTACAGGGATAGTAATAACATCCCTCAAGCCTAGGGATAGTCTTGGAGAAATACCAAGATCCTTGTTTGAAAATCAAATACAAAAGCTTTTCTTTCTTTGTATAAAAACATCTGACTACTTGAAACAATCATGTAATGCCTCAATGGGAACAGGCCTTGTTAATGTGAGTTTCGTTTTGAGGTTTTTGTTGCAGAGAGTGCAATTATTTCTGCTTCCTTCTGACAGACCAAAGAGGACCCTGTACAGTAAGAAGTATGGAGTGGACCTCATCAGATACACACATGCTGCCAACACTGTCGTGTACAGCTCCAACAAAATAGATGGTAAGTGATCCACTGGAGTGGAGCATATTAATCTCCTTACACTACATGTCTGGATAATTAGCTCTAAAGATTTGAGAAAAAAGTTATAACAGCTCTTCAGTGGTAAGAACTGTGTCAGAGGCAGAGGAAGGAAATAATGTCCAACACTAATGCACAGTTTGGTGCTAGTCCCTTGAGCATCCTTAAATGTGTTTTGGTTGCTGCTGCAATAACTAAAGGTTTAAACATTGTTATGGAGATAAAACTTCGGTTCTTCGTTGCGCTGTTTCAGTTGGTGTCGGATCAGTGCTGTCAGTCAGCCTCTGCACCTTCATTTCTTATGTGTGAGTGACGTGGAAGGAGCAACTGGGCTGAATGCCACAACTCAGCTGCAGAGGAAGGGAGGGCAAGAGGTTCAGGTAACTCAACAGGTCACCAGCCAAGCCTGGAGGAGGTCACAGCTCAATTTTGGTTTTGTTTGTTGTAGTCAGTGTCTGAGAGTTTTGCACTGACCAAGTCTAAGTCTCAGCACAGCACATTACAAATGGCTTTTAACATTGTACTTGTAGACTCATGATTTCTGGAGTAGAGGTTTTGGTTTGGTTTTTCCTTTGCAGAGATGAAGCTTAACAGTAGAGATGCTGGTGCCTTGTGGTGTGTGCTGGGCTACTAAAGGAATTGCAAAGACACTGAATTTAGAGAAGATGGAAGTTAAGAGTTAGGAAGTCAAGTTAAAGTAGAACAAGCTGGGCCTGAAACTAGAGGAACAAGGAAATCTCCACCAGAATTGGATTTAATGGTGTAAAAGGATTAAAAGTGTCACAGGAAGCACATGCCTTTTTAGTCTGTTTCAGAACCTACTTATTTTTTAAATTATGTTATTACTTTATGTCACACTTTTTATTTGGCTATTATTTAATTTACAATAACTAATAATTAACAATTTAAGGAAGCATTTTTAATGCCATTTTGAGTACTGAGTTTTTGTTTGTAGCACTGGTAAGCCTTAAGACTTTGTGCTTTAGGGTAGCATTATGGTAAACACTTAATCAGAAGAAAAGAAAAAATACAATGTGAGAATGTTTGTTGCTGTTACAAATTGTGGTTAATAAACCCAGCAGTGTGTTCTGTAGGAGTCCAGGTACTGTTTAGTCCCTAATGCTTGTGGTCATGGGCAAGGTGCATTGTATTAACCTGTTTTACAGGTATTGGGAGGGAAAATTACCTCAGGAACATGCTGTAGGAATGCTGGTGCTTGTTTCCAAGCATTTTTTCTGTTGAATTGCTACCAATCTACTTGTGAAGATTTCCTCAAGACCTCTGGACTTAGTTCCTGTTGCCTGATTCCAGGCTGAGGTAGTAGTTTGTACAGTTTGAGGGTCTATGATACCACCCGGTACAGGAGATAACTGTACAGGCCACTGCCTTGCCTGGGACAGAGCACTGCCAGCAGTGAGGATCACAAAGGAGCGCAATTCCCCAGTGCTTTCTCTTTAGCAGAGGAAGATGGAATTCTGCATGGATACTTCGGAGATCAGGTAATGACAGTTCTTGCAGGAAAAACTAGAGATGAGTCTTAACAGCAAGTTTGAAGAATGTTGGTTCTGTCCAGTATGGGATGTGACACTGATGTTAGGGATTTGTATACTGGATAATCACCTCAGGTCCCTTAGAGCCGTTCAGAACTGTGTCACCAGTACCACATTTCCAGCTTGTTCAGTCAGCTTCAGTTTGCTTGTCAGATACTGGAAGGTGGTTTAGACCTCTGACCTCAGCTTGATGAGCAAACCTCAGGCAAAAATGGGAACTTGATAGTTTTTTCACAGATAGAAAATTTTGCTGAATGAGCCTTTCAAAGCAATCTGAACACAGTAGCCCCTCTGACTGTCAAAACACCCAGTACATGTTGCATCCTCTTGGCACATGTTCTTCTGAGTCAAAAGTAAAAATGTCCTTGACCCTCAGCAGGACTTGTTCCAGCAGTACAGAGTCTGCACATAAAGATTAAAAAGTGGCTTCTGTTGTTTAATAATTGGTTCCTGTTAGAAGGATTTCTTTTAATTTTGGGAGAAAGTCTCAACAGCATCTTCCAGAACTGTGGGCTACTCTTGGTATGTTCACCTATACTCAGGATAAAATTGGCACTTGAGAAGTGTTGTGCTGCTGCTCTCATCTCTTCAATTTATGTTTAAAGTTGCTTGAAGTGCACTAAGCTTTAGATTACTTCTCCTTTAGATTACTCTGTCCTCTTCTTAGAGCTTAGCTGCTCTAAGTGCAGAGAAAGTGTGATTGTCAGATTAAACAAAAAGAAGAGAAATTTGCTAGTTTTTAATGATCTTGTCCTGGCTTTGAAGTTATGGTTTTACCTTTTATCTTATCTGAGTGCCAGAATTTGTACATTTCCTGTGTGTACTGCTTGGAGATTTGTTTGCTGAACGCGTATGTAGGAAAGAGCAATATTCATGCTGCAAAGCAATACAAAGTGGTAGCATCAACTCTGTGAATTTGATACTCTCCATTTTGTGAGAGTGATGGAATAAAACCTGCTGTTACTTAAATTTTAGCATCTTTGAAATTACCTTGCATAAATCACATGACAATTGTTTTTTAAATGTAACGTGACTTCAGACTGTGGGAAGTATCTTTTCCTGTTGCCTAATTTTCAGTTCTGCTTAAGAATAGAGTTGGTGTATGTCTGTTTCTAAGATTCTCTTTCAAAGTCTTACTTGAAAGCAAATGACCAGACTGAAGCACTGTAGTGGGATATCTATTTCTCTGGGGAGCGAGTTACTATGTGATCACTTTCAGATAACCTTGGGCTCATGGTATAATAAATCTTATGGTTTGTTTCTGTTTCAGACACAATCCGATACCTCTCCCTGCATGACAATAAATACATTCGGTATTTCCCAGGGCACACAAAAAGGTGAGACAGGACAGGAGGAATTGAAATAGGAATGGTAATGAGCTCAAGTTCCATTACACTTGCTTCATGCTGCTTTTTGCTTTGTTCACTTATGGATTTGTACACAACTGTTGGGGTGGGTGTCGCTCCATTCACTTCTTTGGTTTGTCTCTGATGCATGTGGGATTCTGTATTGCAGAGTGGTTGCTCTTTCAATGTCTCCTGTGGATGATACTTTTATTTCTGGATCCCTGGATAAAACTATTCGACTTTGGGATCTCCGCTCTCCAAATTGCCAGGTAGGTTATAAAATTCATGTGCATAATGCATTGAGTTTTCAGTTGGAAGGATAAAAAATGGATGTGTGTTTGTAACAAACTAAAAATACTGCCAGAAGCGTGTGCTGCTGATTTAGTGTTGACACCTTCCTGAAGAAGCCTCGATCAGGAATCTCTGTGCAGTGTGTATCACATTGTGTAACACCACTTGCTCTCACCTGTGTCTCTGTGTCTCTGCTGGAGAGGCACTGGGGAGAGCAAGAAATAACACCCACAGCTGATGAAACAAGAGAAGGGCTGGGTGTCATCAGCTTGTTCATCAGGCTGCTACCTTATGCAAAGGGTGTTCTCTCAGAGCTGGCATCCCTCCTGTGTTGAGAATTCATCTTATCTGCGTGTTTGTAGTGTGTGTCTAAAATTAGTGCCTTGATGCAATTAAATTTGATGAAGAAACTGGTGAGCTAAAGTAACACAGGAGCCATATGGTCTGGCACTTCGTTGCATCACCTCTGTTGTTCATCAGAACTGTTTGTGAGCAGATTTGACTTGCTAGCAATACACAACCCTATTTGTTTTTGTTTACTTATTTTGCTGGAATGCTTTACTTTTTTTAGTGGAAGCAGGCTTTTAAGGGCTGAGAAAAATACCAGAACTGGCAGCAGTGGCAGGAATGAAAGATTGGAAGTAGAATCTCCACCTTTAGCGGTGCAGAGTTGTTTTGTCCTGGTATCTGGATGCGTAGTGTTGTGCTCTCATATTTCCCCGTCTCCCTGGGACCATTTTGCTAATGAGAGAGGGCTCTTTGCTAATGCCAGGTGATGGAACTGTAAATGAAAGAGAAAGAAAAAGGTTACATTTCTTACAAAATGTTTTATATTTTGTAAATTACAAAATCTTTCTTCAAACCAAGTCTTTTCTGGCAGATCTTAATTCTTCTTTTTTTGGGAGTATGCCTTTAACTCCAGTGTGTAGGTTTCCCTTGGGATGAATCTCTATCTCCACGTTGCTGCAGATGAGATAGGGTTGTAAGGGCAGTAGCAATTCTGTGATTTATGCTAATGCCTGAACTTGTAAGAATGGTAAAACTTGTAACCGGAAGCTGCATCCAGCCAAGTTTGGGAAACAGGTTGAGGAAGTGTTACTTGTAGTTTTCAGTTGGTCCGTGAGATGGCAGCCATACTGCCTGGAAATATTCCCATTCCTGGGAAACCAGAGCTGGCCCACTCACTAGGGCCCTGAGCATTGGCTGAGCTCCCTGCTGCACCCTCAGAGACCACAGGGGAAACTGACCTATGTAGGAAAGAAGAGAAGTAGTAAAGTCTCTAGGCTTTATCTAGAGAAGAATGCAGAAAAAAAGAAAAATGCAGAAACTTGTTCAGTGTATTACAGATTTAATCAAATATGTGTTCTTGTTTATGTGCATACAGTTCATAAAAACGTTTGACTAACATGCACAGACTGCTAGTCAGGATACAGAAAATTACATATTTTGTTGGCTTTTACCAAATTTCCTCAAGCGTTTTCTACTATGTGACTTAAGGAAAAGGTAGCATTAAAAATAAGCACTGGTAGTAGCCTGTCAATTTTAATATGTAAGGTCTTTTGGCTTCCAGCAGGTATGAGTTTTCATTAAACAGGCATGTAAACTCAGCAGTGATATTCCCTTGCTTTCAAAGTACTTTTTTTCCCCTCTTGTGCAGCTGTAAGTGGTAGAGCATTGCTGTTGATCCCAGCAGCAGTGTTTTGTGGTGCCGCCTTGCATGGTTATTAACACAGCAATGTGAGCCTCCCTTCTCTGGGGACTTTTGGAGTGCATAACACCTTGAATGAGGTTTTGATTTGTTTGGTGTAAACTTTGTCACTGAAGCAAATTGGAAGCTCTGTATGATGACCTGAAGTTGAGAAAGCTGAGTTCTGAACCTTTGTAAAACCTCAGTATTTACAATTGAAATGAGTTCGTTCCACCGCTAGTCTGCTGTCCTGCTCGCAGTGGGCTCAAAGGGTGGTGGTAGAAATGCGAGCATCAGTCTTGCAAGTTAATTCTGGCTATTTCTCTTTCTAGGGTTTAATGCATCTCCAGGGGAAGCCTGTGTGTTCTTTTGACCCAGAAGGGTTGATTTTTGCTGCTGGAGTCAATTCTGAAATGGTGAAGCTTTATGATCTCCGTTCTTTTGACAAGGTGAGGTACCCTAACTTCCCTTCTTACACTTTTTATCTTGCAAGAAGTAATCTAAATTCAGTGCTCGGGGACTGAATTTGTGTACTCGAACCTACTGTCTGGGGTGCCTCCTTGGCATCCAGACAGTTCTCAGTAAGCACACATCTCATGGACAGAAAGGGATACGAATCCTGGGGTACACTCTTGACCAATGTTAAAGTGCTAACTCCTGAACCTGCTCCAAACTCCACTTTAGGCTCTTTGTTGTGCGGTTTTGGCCTTTGTTTCCTTGCTGCTTATTCCAGAGGAACACTGGCAAAGGTTGACTCAGGACTGTCTGAAAGGATGGAAATTTCAAAGGAAACTGTACTGGCATGGGCAGCTGAACTGAATAAGCACTCAGCATAGTTAGGTCTGTGGTTTTCAAAACTCAGATGACGATTACACTGGCTCAAACTCTTTCTCTAACTTCATTTAGCAGCCTTGTTCGAAAACTTCTTTCTTCCTTAATTTAATTTCTGCTGTTGCTTGTGGTAGAGTATGAAACTATTGGATTGAAACATCTTACTGTGCTCTTTTTTTGCTTTGGAAACTGGAATCATATGTTGAAACTTAGACATGCAGTGATGTGTTTGCCTTGACACTGTCTGGGTATCTTAGGGCTAAGGATTTTCTTTTAAAAATCTGAAATGTTTTCCTGCACTAAGGTTAAAAGCAGATTCTTGTTAACAGCAGTGCACAGTCTTCCTCATATTTCTCATTTTCTCTCTGCAGGGGCCATTTGCTACGTTTAAGATGCAATATGACCGAACGTGTGAGTGGACAGGCCTGAAGTTCAGCAATGACGGGAAACTCATCCTCATCTCGACGAACGGCGGCTTCATTCGGCTGATCGATGCCTTCAAAGGGGCTGTCCTGCACACGTTTGGGGTGAGCCTGCTGCCTGTGGTACTTCCTGGAAAACTTGGTGTTAGTTTGGGGAGCAGGTGCCCTTCGGCTTTGAGATTGCTGTGGACACACTCTCTACTACATATTCTCCTGTTTTGTGCCACAGGGTTATAACAATAGTAAGGCTGTCACGCTGGAGGCATCATTCACACCAGACTCTCAGTTCATCATGATAGGTAAGATAATTCTTGGCAAGAATTTCAGTGCTCTGAAATTAGGTACATTATGTAGGGCTAAAGCTGTGTCTGTTGGGAAGCAGAATGTATTTAAATAATACAATGCAGCTGTAAGCTTTCTTTGCACTGACAGTGTTAGATTGCTCAGTGTTATCTAGACTGAAATGTAAAAGAGCCTGCAATAAGTCTTTTCTTTTTGCCTTACATATAAATGCTGTTCCAAAATAGGTAAGAAGCCAGGAAACCATTGTAATGTGGGAAGACCTATCACATAATTTGTCAGTGGTCCTCACCCTGTGGCTAGGACGCCCTCATGTGCTGCCTCAAAGCATTTTGTGGCTGTGTTGTGGCCATCCCCTGTTTCTTGTTGACCAAAGCACCTGTTTGTGCTTGGGTGACTGGTCTCGTAGCTTGGTGTGTTTGTACCCACCCAGGGGTGTTCCTGCACTGGTGACATGCTGGGGCAGCTGCAGTTTGTTCGTGTGGCTCTTGTAAACCCCCATGTCTGTGGAACAATTTCTTAACCCTTGATAGAAGCTGTAGGCATCAGCCTGGTGGCTCCAAGTATGTGATTCCCCTGGCCCTCTGCAGCATGGACTCCTGAGAGAAGCAGGTGGCAAAAAGCAGTTTGAAACTCCTGTACAGCCTGGTGCTGCACCTTGGGCACCCCAAAATCAGCACTTCAGTCACCTGCTGCCCAACAGGACCTGTGGGCACAAGTCATATGAGTCTGTGTGGTGCTGCCCCTTCCTAGAACTTTAATTTTGTTCTTATTTCTGTGGCTGATACATCAAATATGTTTAACTTTGTGGTAATTTGGTATCCAGATCCTCATTTTTCCTGGATGAGTGATGGTCTTGGCAAAACTTACTTTCTTTTGTTCTGGCTGAGAACTTCCTGATTGCAGAGGAGAGGGGTGGGGTTTTTTGTTTAGTCTGTCTCTGGAGACCACTTTATTGCACATATTTACCTTCCTGTTGTACTCTTCCAAATTAAAACAGTAGCAGAAATTCCAAACCACTTATTCCTGTTCAGTTTTTACATACAGTTAAGTTGCAAGTTGTGCTTCTTAATTCTTCTTTCCTGAAAGGCTACAGGCATAAATACAGAAGCAGAAGAAAATTCTTTGCTTTTTTATTAGGAATACTATTTAAGATGAGTCTGAAGCAGAACTGAATTATAAAAATGTAAAGTTCTCAGCCTCAGAGTTTGAAAAATGCCATTTTAAAGTGAAAAACTTACCCCATTATAGTAATGCGGAGAGTTAATATCTCCAGGGAAGCTTCTGGTATTTGGCTTAGTCCACTGAAATCTGGTTACCTTCCATGGTGAAGGCTTTGGTTTGATTCTGTGCCCACTGAGTGAGACATTGACCTGTGTCTGAACTGAGAACTTGTGTGAACAATGACTCTTTCCCCAGCACTTGGCCTCTGCACATTGGTGCAGGTTGGCCATGGTCTCTCCTCCATAGCTGGAGGTGTCAGCTCTCCTTTCCTACTGGGTGACAGTAGCTAATATCTTTGCCTGAACAGAATTGCCCTGTTGTGTAGTTGAGTCTCTGCAGTGCAAAGGTACAAACCTGCTGTTTGGATACAGGTGTGTTAACTGTATGATGTTTTGTATGTGACCTCGTGACACTTGGAGAAGAGACCTCCTAAAGTCCTGACAGAAAAAAATGTTCTTCATTTCCTCTGCTGACCTCTCCAGTGCATCTTGCATGTCTTGTTTTCCACTCCTACCTTCAGGTTCTGAGGATGGGAAGATTCATGTTTGGAATGGGGAAAGTGGGATGAAGGTGGCTGTCCTAGATGGAAAACACACAGGTCCTATAACCTGTCTGCAGTTCAATCCAAAATTCATGACTTTCGCTAGCGCATGTTCCAATATGGTAAGGAAATGGGGTTTAAGTTCCTCTGAGCTCCATGAGGTGCTGACCCTTCCAGAGATGAATCTGAGAAGTCTCAGTGCCTCTCATGTGTGCTTACAGAAGGTGGCAGCTCCTACGGGGCGCTGTAGGGGAGATTTGTGTTCTGCTATGAAAAGATGATTTCTTTTCTCCTCTGTAGGCCTTCTGGTTGCCAACTATCGACGACTAATTCCTACGCTGCGGCTGCTGTTGGATGGCTCCCATACTGCTAACAGCAGCACATCATTGCAAGCATAGTTTTGGAATTGCCTACATCTCCTAGACTGTGTTCCTGTTCCTGCGTATTTTCCATGTCTTACTTTTATCTACAGCATTCCGTTGTGGGGACTGCTCCTCTTGGCCTCCTGGCACGCTCAAGAAGCAGCATGCTACAAGTTCTTACCTTCCAGTCCATGCCTGGCAGGCTTCAGCCCAAGATGGAACTGACACAGTATTATTTCTTAGAGCGGTGAAGTCTGTTTTATCTACAGAATGTTTGTGGCATTTTTTAAAGCTGTAATTATGTGTTTTCCTGCTGTAAGTGCACAAGGCTATTGATGTTCCAGTGTGGAACGTGCGGTTCCTTTCCGTAAGTGCATGTTTTTAACGTCTGAGATCTCTGGTTTCACTGCAGTCCACAGATGCAAATACTTCTGTGCCAAATGTGAACACTGACAGTTTTCAACGGCAGATGCTGGATTCTCTTGCAGTGGAACATGCACCAGAAGCGTGGGTAGCTGTGAATGTACCTCATACATCCTGTCGTCCTTTTTTTTGGCGATTTAGTGTGCGACTGCACAGGTTTCATCCACTGTCAGCGGTTGCCAAAGCCTCCCTGCTGTTTGCTGTGTCAGCATCCTGGAGGCGCAGACAGCACTGCTGAGGTCCGGCCAGTGTCCCAAGCAATAAAGGAGTCTGTCAGCAGGAAGACGGAGAAACCACACTGAGACTGAAAGCACAGTCTGCCTGTGTATCTTCCTTATGTACCATCTTGGCTGATCTTACTTGTAAATATCATGGGGTGGGTGGGCAGTGGGAATGGGCCATATTTTTTTACTTTCAGATATAAAAGAATATGATGTGGGCCAGTATTGTGAGGTGTCTAGGCTGTTTACTTTCACCGATGCAGTTTTCCACCCCCTGGTCTGTAAGTAAGCTCCATGAAATTCATCCCACACCAGGCTTAGACCGGTATCCCCTTATGGGTAAAACTGACGTGGGTAATCCATCACACAGTTTGTTACTGGTCTGCGGGTTTCCAGTGATAGCTCCAAAAGACCAACACATCCTTTGTCAGATGGTGTCTTCAGAACTGAATTTTAAAAATTTTAGGCACGACTGTGCTGACTCTGCTTTGCTGTGGCCCTGCTCCAAGGAATGCCCCTGCAAAGAGATGGGGAGGGACATGCTCTCCTGCCTCAGGAGCTTGTAGCACAGAAAAGCTGGCAGGCTGGTCTTCAAGCCCAGTTCCAGATCCTTTTTCCTGAAATGCTCCTTCAATGGAATGCATCCACCAGCAAGCTGAGACTGGCCTGGCGAAAATGTAGTGTTTACTGTATTCTTGCCTTTCCAAACACACTTGGGTTTGTGCTGGGCCACAGCTTGGGAAGTCTATTCTTTCCCTCACCCAGTCAGATGTGCTTCCCTGCTCATAAATACAAAAAGCTGGCAAGGTGACAAGACAGTAATGGGCATTTTCTCTCTGCTCTCCAGTGCCACTCCGTGCTGGCAAACTGTGCTGGAGTGTTTTCCTTAGGTCAGTTGTCCTGATGTTCCCCTGTTACAGCAAAGTTCATTTCAGCTGTATACAGTTCACATCACAACTCCCTGGAAAAGTAAATGCCTTGTAGCACAGCTGCTTCTGTTCTGCTCCTTCTTGCCTTTGTGGTTTTTTTTCCCTCGCGGTCCTTGTCCGTGGAAAGGTGCTGTGCTAAGAGCTGGGGATGGGCACTGAGCATTTCTGCGCTGCTGGTTCCGTTCAGGTCGCAGCGCTTGTCGGTGGCAGTGCAGGAGCGCTGCCCACACGGGGCAGGCTCACACCGTGGTGCTCGATCTGTGCTGTGGTTGTGGCTCATCTCTGCTGCTACTGCCACACGGGGCATTGCTAACCACAGGTCTGCGATGTGAGTTTGCCATGCACCAGCAGGGTGATGGATGCTTTCCCTCTGCCACACAGGCCTGCTGCTGGAGATGCAGATGAGAGGTTCATGCCACCCGTCTTCCCGTGCTGTCCCACCGTTGCCTATAAATAAAACTGCAAAGGGAGGTGGTTTTCTCGGGCCTCAGTCACTTTAACACTGTTGTCACTTTAACAGTGTTGCATTTCAGGCTGCTTGGTGCTATTTTACCTTCGTTGGTATTTGCAGTGCTTTGTAAAATACAGATATTTGGGGTTTGTAGTGTGTTTTAACAGTCAAACTTCAGCGTCCAGTAGTAAATCATCTTTGAGGTTTTTCAAGTCTTTTGCCTGAGGAAGTGAACAGATAGCCTCCGGCCATATTCCTTGTTACTTTTCACAGGGAGGCATTTGGAAGTCTTTTGTTCTATAAAAGCTCTTTGTTAATGTGGTTTGAGCGCTTGTCTAGAGGTCGTTGTTCAGCTCTCTTCTGCTTGCAGTGTTGTAAAAACATGGTATGTTGTGGCATGGAATGTTTAAGGAAAAGGGAACCAGAGGAGTGGTTTAGGAGGATAGACACCCAAGCACATCAGTGGCTTTCTGGAGTGGAGAGGGATGTTCAGGCTCATGCACAACAGCACTAGTGCTCAGTTCAGGATGGCAGCTGAGCGCCTTCCTGGGGCCCACTGCCACCCACACAGGCAGAGACAGCTCTGTTGATGTAGCATGGAGTGCTTTCCATCTGGCTTTAAAAGAGGGGAATGTGCCAAGTGTTGTCAGGGAACTTGAGGATTGTGTGTTTCAGACAATTGGACAGGAAAGGTGAATAAAGGTTTTAGCTTTCAGCTTGTATGTGCTTCTCTAGGAGTCTCAGGGCTGCAATTCCTGTATTTAGGGCCGCCAGCTAATGAGAAACAGATCTGATGAAAAGCAGCCTTCCCAGGTCTGACAGTGGCCAAACAGGAAACAGCATTCCCCTCCAAATCTGACATTTAAATTCCCCCCATGTTCTTTGGGATGAAGTAAAGACCTTTTTTCAAAACAAGGGGGAAGTGAGACTCGAGAGTCCACCTCTAAGTAAGCAGTGTGGTGGCTGAGCACGTCTGCCTGGGCTGTAGGAGATTTCGGGTGTAATTCTCCAAGTCAGTCTTGAAAGATTTTTATTACTTTATTGAAGCTTCCAGGTCCTGGATTCATGCTCCAATCCCTGCTTTGGAGGTAGCAGGAACAATTGAGTGACAAATTTGGAAGCAGCAGTGTATCTTTTTCAGTGCCTCTTGGCTGTATTAGCACTTTAAGAGACTTCACCTTGGTTTTGGGTCAGGGGCAGGAACCTGGTGAGCCTTTCAGAAACTGGTCTCTGTGGTTGTGAGCTGCTATAGAGAGTTGGACTCCTCGGTGGTATCTGCCAGTGAGTGTAAATACATAAAGTCAAATTATGCTTTGTCACAAAATACTACATATGTGGAGAATTCAATGTTGTGGCTGTGACCAATAAATATTTTGTAGAGAGACCACTTGAGTGCTGTAACTTCTGCGTTTGTCCAGTGTGATACAACTTGCTGGTTTCTTAGAGGGGGAATGTTAAACTCATCCATTTTTTAAAAAACTCCCTTTGTTTTGGAGAGTCAGAAACTCTGTAGTGGAAATTGTGATTCTTTGAAGTTACCCCTCCATAAATTGTCCATTTTAAGAGGGGTTTTTTTGCCAATGAATGTATCAGGATAGGGAAGCCTTGTGACAGCTACTTATGGAGCTGTGGTGCCTTAGGTAAAGAGGTGTTCACAGCAGCCTGTGGTCTGGATGGAAGAGCTGAGCTCTTTCTCAGCAAGAAGGTGAGAAAATAACTTTTTGGATTTGAGTAACAGGAATCTTGGATCATTACAGTCAATGCATATAAATGTAGTGTTACAGCTGCTGAAGGGAGGACAGCAGCCAGCATCATTAATGTGGGTAAACCCTGCATTGTTTTCAGGTCAAGCTTAAGTGGATGGGGGGAAAAGTGAAGCTGGAGAGAAACGTTTTTTGTTCTGCCCCTTGCTTAAACCAAGAGCAGGTCGTTGAGAAGACTGCCCCATTCCGGGGGGGAATTTCCCCTCACTGCAGGGAATCATCTTTTGACACCAAGCTCTTGTGTAAGGGAATGCTTCTGGTGACAAGCTGAGGCTGTTTTTCTCCAGCCCAGGTCTGTGTAAAATCCCCAGCAGGAATAACACCACAGGAAGATGCATGGGAAAAAAACCAAAGTACTTTTATTTGGACTTCCATCCTTGTGGAACTTAAACACACACTGGGGTTTGGCTGCTTCTCTAGGGAATCTTGGAACCTGTGTAATGAATAATGAAAAGTGGGGACTCGGGGAGATGGGAAGCTTGTCCAGACCTGTATTTGCCAGGCTAATAAACAGGCTGGGAAGCAGATCCTCACAGTTTAAGACAACTCTGGCGTGCCTGCTGCACTGTGTTTCTGCTGGAATAAGTGCTTGAAATTCAGCACTGCAGACAAATCGCAACAAACCAGTTTTATTTCACTTGGAGCTCTTCTTCTGAATTGGCTGATGAGCTGAAACACCTTGCTTCTCATCAGTGCTGCTGCTACAAAACCTGCTGTGCTGTCAGAAATGACCTGAATAGAAAAAGTGTCAGCAAGTGTGGATTAAGATTCATTAGAAATCTGTACATTGTGTTACTAATACGCTTCAATGTTCTTAAATAAGAGTAAGGCACAAAGCCTTGCACAGGAGGCTCCTGTACACCAAGGGTGAAGCTTCACCTGGCTACATCCTCTGGGCTTGAGGTGGTGCTGCCTACAAATGGCAACTGTCTCAAGAGGTCTGGGCTACTGCTCCAGCATTCCCATGCCACAGGCACAGCTGTGCCCAACACTGTCTTGGCAGCAGCTCCCAGGTTTTCAGCACATCTCACGTTACAGCAAATGGATACGAGAGATGCTTTAGCTTATGCATCCAGTTCAGCTTAGTTCAAGTCCGATTAAAAGCCAGTTCTTCAGACTGGCTTGATCTCAATTGATCCTTAATTGTTCAATATTAAACAGGGAGAGGGATCAGTAGAAATACGGATTTGAATGTCACTGTACCACAAAGATCTTAGAAAAAGTGCCCTTCGGCTTGCATATGGCCCCCTTTAAAGCTTCTCCTTGGTCCAGCAATGAGAAAGGAGAGTGATTTGTTGCCCACTGTGCTTCTCTGGCATGTTGTTAAGGAGCTAATCTTGTTCATCCTGTGCCAAGTGCTAGCTGTGCGTTTCAGGTTCCACTGCAAATGGTTTTGCTGGAAGAGAGCGTACGTGTGCAGCAGAAATCCCTCAGTCTCGGGTTGATGCTGAATGGCACCACAGTAAGGGAACAGAGTAAGAGAGATGCTGTGTGTCATCCTGGCAGTCAATCCTCTTCCCTGTTGTGTAGTGGGATGACAAATACAGAGATGTCATCGTAGGATGCCTCGTGGCTGTCATCCAGCATCCACTGGTGGCCTCTCTTCTTTCCCCTTGCTCTGCATACCAAGCACTTGGCCAGTTCTGAAAACCTGTGGGTAGAAAAATGCAAGGCTTGGGTTAACATAGCAACTATTCTCCCTAAGAACAATGTTGAGATGTGGTTTTATGTTGTCAAAATAACAAGGTTTTTTAAGACATCAGCTTTGTAATTGTTACCTTAGGATGGGGACAGATTAGCAGGCAGTTTCCAAAGTCACAGAAAAGAGTGGTCATGCCAGAGCTTACCTGGAAGCAGTGGGATGTCAAGTCTGTTTTAGGTCTGACCAGGTTCTTTGGAAGGGAAAACAAAGGCAAAGCTGGTGTTACCTTTGAGGATCTGTCCTGTTTTCTGCAAGGAAGCTCCTGACCACATGGGCGACCTCATCGTTGCACAGAACATCCCAAAGGCCATCAGTTGCCATGATGAGGACGTCATCTTCCTTAATGTCATGCAGAGCAAAGTCAAATACATTCACCTGGGAAGCAGAGGAGTAAATCTGTGACAACTCCTGCAATGTAACAGAGGGGTCAGGGAGATGAGACTTCCCCTGAGAGATGACACACTGGGACCAGGGTACTTGGAGAAAGGCTAAGACCTGTCAAGTCTGTAAAAGGTGCATGCAGAGGAGCAGCTTGTTTAAATGCACCCTACAATTCCCATGTGCTGCGACTGACCTTAGGAATGCAGGAGAGGAAAGGTTTGACTTCGATGTTGGTGTCGATGACCTTGAGTTGATGATCCCCCAGGCCTCGAGAGACAGCCAGAGTCCCCAGCAGGCGAGCCTGGCCCCAAACAAAGCAAAACAGGATTGAAACATCGGGGTGTGGTGCCTTTAAAGGCTGATGTGTGGCTTGTCCTGACTGATCTATGTGTTGCTTTAGGCCATTTCTCCAAGCATCACCCAGAACAGCCTCTGGAGACTTTGGAGGTGGAGGATCAGAAGCAATGGCCTGATGGGAGTGTGGAGACAGTCTGACTGTGAATGGCTCCATGTGGCCCATGGTGTGCTCTGGAGCTAGTACCTGTGCTCTGGGTAATGCTACAGACCTCAGGAAGCCCATGGTGGCATCTGCTCTTGATTTGAGGTGACAAGGAAGACAATTGGGTTGGTTTGGGGGTGTCCCTCTGTCCTGGCAAAGAAGGTTCTGCACTGACTCCATAAAGGGGGTGGCATGTGGGTTTAGTGCTGGGGGAGGTGATGGGGCTTTCTGCTCGACCCCAGCAGGCAGATGCTGGATGGGTGCAGTCGTTGCTTCTCCCTACCTCCTCCTTCCCGCTCCAGGCTCATTTCTCAGCCTGTCCTTGAGCTGGACAGTTTTTGGGAAAGACACTAGTTAGAGCTGAAGGAGACAGTCCCAAGTGGGAGCTGATGAAGTTTGTTCTCATCTGAATCGAGTTCTTGTGTGCAAGGGGAGATGAGGAAAGGGCAGGCTGCCTCAGGGCTGCTGTCTGCTCTGCTGCACTCTGGAGGAGGGTGCAGACTCTGCTGCAGAGGGCTCTGGGTTACACCAGCCAGGCAGCAAAGGCAGCTGCTGTATCCAGGCTGTGGGACTGTGCTGTGCTGGAGAACACCAGAGGTCTGGGTCTGCTGTAGTGCCCCAGAGTGTGCCATGAGTGACAGGGACACTGAGGACCCCCAGCAGACTTGCCTGTGCCTTCCCATGTGTAAAGCATTAAGCTACCTGCTTCCCGTGACCATGGACCAGTGGATACTTGAGGTCAGTTTTCTCCACCGTCTTGTACCCCCTGGAACAGAGAATGCACTGTTGATTCGGGATTTGTCTGACTTGATAGTACAACCCAGCCAGAGCATTTGGCTCTGATTGAATCCTTGTGGTGTCCCCACGCACAGGCAGCTCACTGAGGAAGCAGCAAGGTGACCTTCAATCCCTCCCCAGCTTGTACCTGCACCAGGCTGGGACTCCCTGCACCAGCCCCACCTCGATGGATGCCAGAAGGACCATCCTGACTGTTTTCTAACCACCCTGCCAGGGCCCTGGTCCTTCAGGTGGCGGGAGCTGCTCACAGCATCCTTCCCTACCATCGTGCTGCTGCTCTCACCAGCAGGATCTGCCCCTTCTCCCTTCACCTCCCCTTTGCTGTGAGCAGGTAAAGCTGCCCTGTGCTGCAGCCTTACCCTCAGGCAGAAGGGACTCACCAGCCCTCCATGAAGTAATCCCGGTACAGGACTTTCTGGCCCACATCATCTCCCTTCAACCTCCGTGGAAACTCAAAGCGGGTGAACTCACCGTCCAGGAGCTTGGGGAAAAGGAAAGCCTGGAGGAGGGAATGGAAGGGTGAGCATGGACAGGTTCTGCTTCAGTGGAGTAGGGCACCAGAGCTGCTTCTGCCTCAGGACTGGCACTCCAGCAGCAGAATGGAGACCAGAACTGGGACAGCATGTTCCGATGAGGACACGAACATCTCCCATACTAAAGACTGTCGGCTGAATTTCTGCCCCAACCCTCCCTGGCTAGTGTCAGCTGACGTTATGGCCACATAATGGCCTTCAAGGAAAGCTGGAGGCCCTCTTGCCACACACCCTCTCTGACCCAGTGGGATGCTTGCAGCTGGATTGTCTGATGGAGTCACTCACCAAATGCTGGATTCGCTGCCTCTCTGACTCGGGGGTGAACTCGCTGCTCATGGGCACAATGTTGTCCTTCAGGACAAGAATTGCCCTACAAGGGGGAAGAGGCAAAGCTCAGCTGTGCCAGAGAATAGCTGTGCACCTGAAACTGTTTAAAAAGGCCACTGTATTTCAAGTAACTCCATTGCAATTGCACTGTTGCAGCAGAGAACTGTGCTTGCCTGGTTTGACAGTGGTCGAGCTCACTGTTAGAGGAATGGGAGGCCACAGCCAGGTGGGGGAAATTGCCCTTCACTTTTAAACACCTGCCAGGCTGAGTGTACTGCTGCATTACCACCCCAATGCTGGGTCTGGGCAGCTTTAGTCCCTTGAAATCCCCAAACTGTTCCAGAAGGCATGAGAGCACCTTTCTCCCAACAAGTCCTGTGCCAAGCAGGAGTGGGATGGCTGGGCTGCACATTTACTGTCTGTAGGATTAAATCAGAGTTGTGGCTTAACCTGGCAGGCAGCTGAACACCATGCAGCCACTCACTCACTCCCTCCCTACCGTGGGATGGGAAAAAGGAAAGTAAAATCTGTGGATTGAGAGAAAGTTTAATAGGACAGGAATGGAAGGGAAAATAATAATGAGAAAAGAATTAGAATACAGAAAACAACTGATGCACAGTGCAGTTGCTCACCACCCACTGACCGATGCCCAGCCAATTCCCCAGCAGTGGCCCCAGGCCAGCTTTCCCCTCAGTTCACACACTGAGCATGGTGCCACATGGGCTGGAACATCCCTTGGGTTACTTGGGGTCAGCTGTCCCAGCTGTGTCCCCTTCCAGCTTCTTGTGCCCCCAAACCTCCTCGCTGGTAGGGTGAGAAGCTGAAAAGTGCCTGACTCTGTTGCTGAGCAGTGCTTGCACAACTTAAACATCAGTGGGTTTTCAACAGTGTTCTCTAGAACTCTGTCCCAGCTGAAACCAGGACAGTAAGATGCTGGAAACCTTGCTTAACTCTCAGCTCTCACCCCCAGCAACTTCCCCCTTTTATTATGACTCACCTGCTGTCCCCAGCATTGGCCACATACAGCTTTCCCTGGAAATAAAGGGCAGCCAGAGCAGTGCAACCTCCTGTCTGGTTCGTAGCTTCCATCTCCTGGCCAATGACTTCATCCTGTTGGTTTGAAGACGTTTGGAGACTGACGTGATCTGGGCTGCTGCTTTCTACACAGTGTCCCATCCCTCCCAGCAGAAATCCAGAACCAAAACTGACCGTGGATGGGCCACAGGAAACCAGCAAAGTGACAGTGTTGCTTCTGTACAGCCTACACAGCTGTTGCTCCTGGACTGTGGATGCTTTAGGAGGGTGATGGGGAGAGCTCAGACTTGTATGTGCTGTGTGAGTGTGCCAAGAGCCACCTTCCTGCCCTACAGAATTGTACAGAGCTACTGCAGCTTTGCTCCGGGGTCAGCACTGCCAACACACAACTCTGAGGCAGACCCTGGGGTCTGACCCAGTGTGATCTCAGCACATTTAAAGGTTTGGCCCAAGGTTCCAGCCTACTCAGCGAGCAGCAGAAGTGCAGACCCTGTCCTTCCAGGGAGGGACAGACTGTGACTGCCTGGGCCAGCAGGACTGGTGCCCTGCACGGGGTACTTACACATTCCTGGAAGGCGTTCTCCAGGGCTCCCACCACCAAGTCTGCTGCGTGGATGTGCTTCTCCTCCACGAACTGGGGGTCACTGTCACAAACGCAGCGGCCGCTGAGGTGCATGGGGGGCTGGGCCTCGGTGATGCCTCCCACAACCTCCTCCAGCTTCTGCTTGATGCAGTAGTGCAAATAGTTGGAGGCGATGATGGCAGCGTCTGGGCCACCGTGGCCATCGAACAGTGCCCAGTAGTGACCAGTCAGAAACTGCCGTGAGGAACAGGGACAAGACAGGGGCTGAAGAGGTTGTACAGATGGCAGGCTCACAGCCAGGATGCCACTGTATGTGTTTTGCCTGGCTTTTCCACCCCAGCAACCCTTCCCTGCCACTGGTAAATCCCCTGTGCAGCTTAAACTCAAGCAATGCCCACGTGCTGCTCTGCCAGACCCATCATCTGCACTCTGAGCATCTGCATTTGCACCACCCACCCACACATGCTATTCCTGTGTGTTAGGGGAGATGGGGGCATTTCACAAGAAGTGAGGCAGAGCCTGGTGAGAGCATCCTGTGTGCCCAGCTCATACTGCTGCCCCAAGTGATGCCAAGACACACTGGCCCTTGAAAGCAGAGTGAGGACAGGAAAGGTGAGGGCACCAAGGGCTTGGAAGACCTCAAATGCTGCAAGTCATGGCCCATGGAAGTAGAAATGGCATTTACAGAGAGAGCTACGTATTTGCTGGCCACGGGGTACAGGGGTCCCCTAAACACATCCAAGGAAGGGTTTCAGCACATGGGATTGTAGGACTGATGGAGCAATCCCGTGTTTCCTGAACCTGTGCCCTTGGGTGGCAGCAAAAGGCTGGCAGCAGGGTGAGCACAGCTTGCCTGGGGGCAATACCTGCGTGGAGCACAGGATCAGCCATTCCTCATCCTCCTCCAAGCCTGGCTCTCTCCTCCGGATGGAGATCTGACAGCAGGCTGCCTGGTCCTCATTGAACTCCGACTTCTCGGCATTGATAACCCTGCAAACACTCCAGGTAAGGTGTGGGGACACTCTGCACCTCGCCTGCTCCCAGCCAGCTGTGCTGGCTGCTCTGCAGCCACTGCAAACAGCCGCACCTTGCCCCTCCTTTCCAGCCCAATGCTCCCTGCTCCGTTTTCAAACTCAAGGATCTCTTTGCTGGTGACTGCAATAGTAAGTCCTTTATGTGCAGCAGGGAAAAGCCCAGCTGAGGACACAGAGACCTGCACCCTGGCCTCAGGCAGCCCTTGTCAGCAGCCCAGGCAGTGCCATTTCCTTGTTGACACAGTGCATTGCAAAACCACCACCACTGCTCTTCCTTCCAGCCTTGTTAATGCTTGTCCCTGGACTGGAGTGTGCTCTCCTTGCATTTCACGATGTGCCATCCCAAAAACAAGGGGCCACGACGTGGTCCGGCCAGGACGTGGGGACAGCTGGCTGGAGTTGTCCTGCCTGATCCATCCCCTCTGCCGTTTAAAACAGCAAACCAAGAGATTTCTAAAAATGTGGTCTTCCTCTTCGTTTTAAAGACACTTTGCTAAGAGCGGTGCCGCTCTCGGGGCTGCCGCGGCCACTCGTCACAGCCCTGGTGCCGGCCCTGCGGCTGGCAGGGGGTGGGCGGCGGTGTCCCCACCGCCCCCAGCAGGGACGGAGAGGGGCTGGAGGAGTCACCGCCGCGCCAAACCTCCTTCGGAGCAGGAAGCCGCTCCCTCCTCGCCCCCAGATGGTGCAGGAGGGCGAGCTGTGCCTGCGGGCGGCCACTCCGGGCAGGGGCGGCTGCAGCCGAGGGGCGCAGCGCGGGCAGGTGGGGCGCGACCACCCCCGGCACCTCGCCGGGAGTCCCCTAAGCCCCCCTCCCGCACCCTCCACACCCCATAAACCTGCACTACTGCCCGGTATCAGCATCCCGGGAGGGCCCCTAACCCCGCCCGGCCACCCCGGGGCTGTCCCGGAGCCCCTCCCGGAGCGGCCCCCCCTGCCGGCCCCACTCACTCGGCGTATCCCGCGCCCCACGGCAGGGGCCGCTCGGGCCCGGCGCCCCTCACGGCCCGCCCGCCCCGCGGGGCTTCCTCGCCGCCGCCGGGCAGGAACTTGGGCCGGCGGTAGCGCAGGGCGGGGGGCGGCGGGCTGGACCTCGGGGCGGGCTCGGCGGCGGGGTCGCCGGCGCTCTCGGGGGGGCAGTCCCGCCGCAGGAAGCAGCCGCCGCGCCCGGCCGACTTCAAGCTGCAGGGGATCATCATCGGGTC